>JAMXBD010002087.1:0-240964 GCA_024138025.1 Combretum micranthum | reverse complement strand
AGAAAGAAAGAAAAATTTGTTTTGACTTGATGAGGACAAGTCTAAGACTAGAGATAGTCTTAAAATAAAAGGAATAAATAAATAAATCGCATAAAATAAATCAATTGCAGTGAGCTTATATGCACTAAAGAATATGTATATGTATACATAGATAATAATACTTAGATATAGTAACAATAATATGATCAAAATAATAATATAAACATAAATAGATTTTCATGAACAAGAACAATACATGAACATAATGTAGCTTCCATAACTTTTAGTCTTTCGAAACTTATACTATGGTCATGTAAAGTTATATGACATGAGAAGAAGAAAATAATAGGAGATGATTACCTAAAGAAGACTTTGGTAGTGTTATGTGGTTATGAGTTTTTGTTGTAGGTAGAAGTTGTTTTGGAATTAATTTGAGAGAGTTTTGGGAGGATATTTGGAGAGAATTTTGAGAAGAGATTTTGGGAGAGTTTTTGTAAGAATTTATGGGTAGTAATTATGTGAAAGAAATGAAAGAGGAGGGAGGGGAGTATTTATAGGAAAATATGGAGTGATTTTTGTGTGATGAAAATAAAAGAAAAATAAAACAAATTGAGAGGGCATGAGGGGGAGGGGGCGCCAGCCATAGAGAGAAGAGAGAGGGAGTGTTTTTATTTTTTTGTATTTTATGGATTAAATGAAGTAATAAGTAAGGTAAATGTGAAATAAAGTTATGGGAAAGGTAAAAAGTAAAGGTTATTGGTTATGGTGTTTGTAAGTGTAGGTGTAGGTGTAGGTGTAGGTGTAAGAAAAAGTAGAGATAAAAGACTAGTGTAGAATAGTAATGATTAATGTAATGTAAAGTAGATATGACTAATAAAGTACCGGTAGTATGAAAATACTCGTATAATAGTGATATCTGTTATTTTTACTAACTGAAAAATTTTGAAACGGATATTTTTGAAAACCTTATATTTTTACGAGTCTAACGGTATATTCGAAATATTTTTACTATTCCGGGCTCCAAGACACGTTTTTCAAGAACTGTGTTCGATTGGGTTCGAAACGGGTTGTGGTTTTACTAATCTGACCTTTTTACGCTTCCTTAGATAATTACGCACTATTCTACATTCTAAACTCCTACTTACTCTCACGAGTTTCTTATTCGAGATTGCCGAACTTAGGCTATTTTGTCTCACTAGGGTTTTGTTGACCTTTAGAGTTCCGGTTGACTTCTGGTTTAGGGTTTTAAGCTAAACCGATTCCAAAAATTTGGAGGTTTACGACCTACCCCCCTTAAAGAAAGTTTTGTCCTCAAAACTTGGAAATTCCTAACTACGGCTTCAAACAAACATGGATGGTTGGGTTACACTTTATTCATACCTCCTCAAGTTACTTGAAAAAGATTCCTCTTAACTGACTTCCTCATTTCTTATCTTTTGAACTTTTGGGGATAAACATTTGTATTAGGTATTCCTTATCGGGAAGGTTCTCCTTTAAAAGCACTAACTTTTTATCTCCGTAACTTGATCCCTTGACCGATCGTTATATAGGGATTTGGAATATGTCGCATGTTTCCAACAAGTTTAGATGACAAGCTAGACTTCCATCTTGTTTTATTACTTCCCAAAAGATCATACGATAATCACTTCCTATCCTTAAGCACACTTGATCTCCATTTTAAAATTTTTAGGGTCCTTCTTTTCCAATCAGTCTCACTTCTTTTGTCTATCTTGTGCCTTTCGCATTTCATGAGACACTTTCGATTGTTGCTCCAAGTTTTGAATTGTCCTCCTCAATCGTTCGTTATGTAGTACCAAGGGTTCTCTTTTTCTCCAAAATTTCTTGTTAGCTCTACATTTATGTATCATTCTTATGTCCTGGTTTGTTACGATCCTGACTAGGGATCCTTTCTTTCATATCACTTTCTTTTATAAGGCTTTGTTAGATTGTACGTAGAGAACGTAATATTGATCAAATATGAAATGAACCAACTTGGTTAGTCGATCAGCTTATGCCATAAACGTCTTTGCCTTCTTATTATCACTGTGAGAAATCCAAAATCTTAGGAATTTTAATTTCGTTCTTATTCGGGTATCAACAAAGGCTTTATAGATCTTTCCGTCCTTTGGTGTTCCCACTTTCTTGTTGACACTTCATTTCTTCCAATGTCCCTTGAACTTTGGTAGACCTGAGTTCTTTTCGGATGTGCCTTTGATCCCAAACTATGGACTGTACTCATGATTTTTCCTTACTCATTTCCTTGTTCTCAGTCATACTAAATCGTCCTTTAGTTTCCTTAATATTGTTTATGTCGTCCTTCAATACACTTTTCTTCCTATATTTCCTCTTTATCCTTTGTATATTCTCATCTAAGCGTTAAGCTCCTTTATTTTGTTCTACCAAGGTTGGTTTCAATACCATATCGGTTGTCTCATCCTTTAAGCCTTGTTTTGAAATCTCAATTTTCAGCTTCTCAATTCCTTTTATTAACTTCTTATACTTAAGATTACATTCCCTGATTATCTCCTTTTTCTTCTTCAGACTAAACCACGATTTTTGTCAATTACTTACTTATCCAACAGGGACTTATATTCTTGGTTTGAGTCCAAAAAGCGTTACTAGAACTTGTGGGGTCCATAAAGAGTTTGAGGATCATTCCTTTGAATTACTTTTTGATTTGATTCGTAGTTGGTAGTATTGGGATCTTAAATCTTGAGAAAACAGTTTTGCTCCTTGTAGTTGATCAAAAGATCTTTAATTCCAGGGAGTGGGTGTTCACTTTGTTCCTTTCCGAAAGTCAACATATCAGCTTAGGGGTTTATCCTTTTCTTCCACTATAAGTTGAACTTGTCACGCCCCAGCGGGTACTATAAATGTGACAGCCCGCCGTACGCAATATTAAAACTCAAGAATGACTACCTCAGTCACTCGAAAGCTTCCATATCGGTACAAGGCGTACATTCCCCACAAAGAGAGACCGTGGAGTAATGCATTTTAAGACATTGGCAGCGGAACATGTAAAATAACACTCAATATATTTCATTGAAATAAAAGTCTTACATCTTCTAAGGGGCATTCCCTGATAATTCATAATCATGGTTCTAAATAATATATAACTAATGCTAGAAGATTTTAGAAGAAATCTACTCTATAACTTCAAAATAGATTGCCTCCAAAAGCTTCTCAAAAATAAGATTCTACCCGGGAAATCAAGATGGTCTTGGGTGCAAAAGATAATCCTGCAATATCAAAAGTCTATAGGAGTATAAGCATGACTAGCTTAGTGAGATATTCCTTATGCAATAGTACTCATAACAACAATGAAACAAGTTTATTAATCAAGCATATGAATGCAATAATCATATGATCAAACATTACATACGACTATCCGGTTTCGTATGTTTGATGGATTTACCCCTCCATCGGTGGTTAGGGAATGCTTTGAACTGGGTCCCGAACAACCTCCTCAAGTTTGCGCGCGTTGGGGTTCCAACGAACCGTACTACTAGTCTGGCCTTCCATGCCCAAAGCGATCGATCCGGCTCGGCTACACCTTGAGGCCGTATTCGAACGTCCTAACCCTCAAGATGTAGCTAGGAAGCTTACCTTTCCGGTCCCACGCTAAGGAGTAGTAGCAAAACTTCGAAATGATATTTTAAGTGATTTGCATGAGCAATTTATTATATGGGGATTTCAATATGGCATTAAATCATTTAAAGCGATCAAGCAATATTTGCACACATAACAATACATACATGGAAACACTTATATCAATCACAAATCGGGTTCCGATATACTTATCATTCATAGTTCGCACACAATGAATCACATACATAATTCCCATAATATCCCACATGCATATCAATTTTATCTTTTCCTACATCTAGTGCTCTATTCTACAAGCACATGCGCGAATACATAAGCGTAAAGGAAACTCACTCGTCCATAGCGCTCTAGGAGTCGAAGTATTCCTCGGGAAAGACAAGATCGTGATCCTCGACACCTAAAGAAAAGAAATACCCAACATGAGTATTTCATCAAAGATCTATTCAAATTCTATACTTCTCTTTTAAAGAATTCGTAAAAATCGTATGGAATGGAAATCCCAACTTAAAATGGCCATAACTTGCACATTTTAATTCCGAATTTCGCATATTATATACCGATTCCTACCTACTCGAAAAGATCTATATATTTCTAAGGTTATTTTTATCACAAGAAGTTATTTAGGTCTCGAATTAGCAGCGTACAGATTTAGTACGAATTTTCCAAACTACAAAACTAGAGTTTTCAAACTTTACTTCACTCAAGGGCTTTTGTACAAAAATATAGATATATAGCATGATTGAAAAATTCCTTGAATATATGTATAATCTCATACTATATGCATGAATTTGGTGTTGTCTCAACAATGGTTTTGTAAAACAAATGTCTTGAAAGTGAGATAAGCTTAAGGCTTGAAAAGAATTTTATTTTTGAAAAATTTCCTAAGTTATCATAAATGAGTATTTCGTCCTTTTAACTTCATTCCTTCAAAAAGTTATTTTATTCTTTCAAGATTTTCATGAATTTTATTTCTAGCGTTTTGGAAAACAAGGTCTTTCTAAATACTTTGTGGTTAGTTCCACTTTTATAAGAAATCATCTTATAAGTTATTTTTGAAAAACTTATCTTAGACTTTAGTGTTGGTGGAAAACTTTGACAATTGAATCTAAGAAATCCTTTGTTTAAGTCTAAAGAAACTTTCTTATTTATTTTGAAAAGAGAATTTATAATAACTTTACTTTATGTATTCTTGGTGAAAACCACATATTATTGCTAAAACTTGAGCTAGCTTATCTAACTTTAGAAGAATATTTGTTAAGATAAATTTCAAACCTTTAAGGAAAATAACTTCTTATGTGACAAAATTTATATTTAACAAGAGTTCTTATTCTTACTTTAAGAAAACTCATTTCTATTATGATTGAGACAATAACAACATATTCATGCATGAATGAGAATATGTAATCATGAAAAATATAAAAAAACATAAATAAAATAAATAAGAGCATAAAAGTAAAGTCAAGTATTGGGAACCTTAGCTTCATCAAGGTATCCCGGGACTATGAATAGACTAGTCCTCAAAAGAAAAGAAAAGCAAGGAAATGAAATTGTTTTGACTTGATGTGGACAAGTCTAAGACTAGAAAGACTAGTCTTAATATTGCATAAAACAAGTAAATAAATAAATTGCAATACTTGAAAATAAATAAATAACAAGTGAGCTTATATGCTCTAAATAAATATATATACATAATACTTATATAAGCTAGGTTAGAAACAATAATAACAATATCAACATAATAGCAACATAAAGAAAAGAAGAACATGAACAAAAACAAAACATGAATAAATTGTTGCTTCTTTAACTCAATGAGTCTAAGAAACATACACTAAACTCATGTTAAGTTATATGAACATGATGAAAGAATATGAAAAACTTTTACCTAAAGTTTATGTGGTGGTTGAAGAAGAAAAGAATGGGTTGTTGTATTATGTGGGACTTGGTATTCTAAACAAAAGAAGAGATTTGAGAGATATTTTGGGAGAGGAATTTTGTGGAGTGATTTTGGGAGAGTTTTAGTATGAATCTTTGTTGTGTGAAAGAATGGAAGAGGAATGGGGTATTTATAGGTTTTTGGAGTGGAAATTTGTGTGATTAAAATTAATTGGAATTGAAACAAAAATGAGGGCATAGAGGACATGGGGGGCGCGGTTTTTGAGTATTATAGGGGGGAGAAATAATTATTTTTGTTTGTTTTGTAATAAAAGAAGTAACGTGTAAGGTATGATGTGATTAAAATTGTATGTGGAAGGTAAATTGTAAGATATAGGTATGGTAGAGTGTAAGAAAAAGTACAGATAGGTGAATAGTAATGAATAGTAGAAAAGTACTATGAATAGTAGACTAGACAATTAAAATACCGGTAGTAAAGAAAATACGCATAAAATGCCTATATCTGTTAGTTTTAGATACCGAAAAATTCTAAAACTGATATTTTTGAAAACCTTATATTTTTACGAATCTATTGGTGTTGTTGGAATATTTTTGCTATCCAGTGCTCCGGGGCATGGTTTTTGAAAACTGATCCCGATCGGATCCGAAGGACACTAGAAAAATTCGAATCTGATATTTTTAGGCTTCCCTATATTATTACGAACCATATTCCACAATTATTTCAATTTCGTTTTCTAGGGTTTAAGAACACGGGAGTGCCGGATCAAGATTCACTAGACTACTCATATAACTAAGTTAACTTTTGGGTTTCGTTTTAACTTCCGGTTCTTAGGGTTTGCTAATATTATCGAAAAAAATCTAGGGGCTTATAGAGCTGGCATAATCCATGGTGGTATGCTTGATAAGGTCTTGATCTAAAGATTCTTGTAGTTGTTTCTCCGATTCCTCTATTAAAATCATTCATAGGCTATTAGTCTAGTCTCCAAGTTGATTTTTCTCTTTGGATGTAATCTAAGCCATTTATTCGGAAATCTTCTTAAAAACTTATCGAAAATCGTAAATATCTCCAAGGGTCGGTTTCTCTTTATTCTCTTTCATATCGTCGAGATAGTCATCCATTCTCCTCTATCAACTCGAAAGAATGTGCCTCTTCTTTTCTTGTGATAGCGAGTCCCTTACCAATGTTATCTTTCTGTCTTATTGGTTTATGAGTTCTATGTTCTCTGTGACTTTTTATTGGGGTTCTATTTGAGAGGTAAACATCTTATTCCAAGGATTACTTAACTTCATTACTTTTAAAGTCACGAGCGACTGCATGATCCTTCATCTTGGGTTTCATCATTCTTTCTTGTGGGGATTTTAAATCTTAAAACTAGGGATTGACGTTTGTCATTGGTAGTCTTATCCTCTTATCTAGACTAGGTATAACAAAAGAATGTGTTGCTTTGAAATCCAAGAGAGCAAAAACATTCTAGTTTCCTAACTGAAAGCTTCTTACGTACTTGATAGGGGATTATTACTTCTATTCACATTTCTATTTATCCGTACTAACTTTAAGCTTTTGCGTTGCTTGAAATAAAGGAATAACAACAAAGAGGGATTTAAGGCTTACTGGTTCCTATGTCGCAGCTATAGTCTCTATTGCATTCCAAGGCAGCCAAGTCTCCATCTTCTTCATTTATTTCTTCACTTATCCATTGTCCCTCCAGGTTGTAGATTCGAATTCCTGAAGTAGTGGATCCTAATCTGCTTTCACTTTCACTTCCACTTCCATTTTCTTCCTAAATCCTTCTAGGAACAACTCCTCCTAAGGATCTTGTCAGAATATTCCTCCCTTTCGGATAGTCGTTGGTGACGTGCCCATTTTGCTTGAAGACATGGCAAGTATTATTTCCTTTCTTTGGACATTTCGACATCTTATGGTCTGCATTTCCACAGAAGAAACACTTCCCAAACAACTGAGGGGACTTCTTAGGGTAGTGTGCTCCATTGCACTTCTAACACTTGACGTCTTTTGCTCCGAACTTCCCACTATCATCTTTATTCCTATAGTGGTTGGGGAACTTGAATCTCTTTTGTGGGGGTATGGAACTGGTTCCATCATGAAACTTCTTCTCAAGGATCAAGGTTTCCTTTTCTTCTTTCCTTTCTCTCCTTTTCCTTGCTCCTTCTACAATTCGAGCTCTTTCCACCAATTCTCGATAACTTCTTATGTCAAATTCTTCCAACCTCAATCTCATATCTTCGTCTAATCCTCCTATAAAGACTTTGTCTTTTTAACTCCTCACTATACTTATAGGAATCAGGGGCGCATTGTAGCAATCTACTGAACACAGTCTCGTATTGCTCGATAGTTCTTCCCTTCTGAGCAATTTGCAAGAAGTCTGCACTGTACCTTACTCATAAACTCTCTGGGAAATAATTTTCCAAAAACTCCTGTCTAAACATTTCCCAAGTGATTGGGGTCATCAGCTCTCTTTTCTTTTATTCCCACCATATCCTAGCGTTTAGACGAAGCAAGAATGTTCCACACTTGATTTGCAGGTGGTGTGGAACCTCATATGCATCAAAAGACATTTCAATTTGAGCTAGCCAATCTTCGGCCTCCTCTGGCTTATCATAAGCTCCCTCGAAGCATCGGTTGCTTTTGATGAAATCAGGTAACATACTCTTATATGGCTTTGGCGGTGGTGGTGGTGGTAGTAGTGGTGCATTTCTGGAGTGCATGTTTCTATGCACAAATGCCTTAGTTGGTGCTTGTTATGGCAGTGTGGGTATAGGTGTCAGTGTTGTTGCTGGTGCAGTTTTAGGTATGGGTGCTTGTGCTGGCATGTTTTGCCTAATCGCTTCTAACACGTGGGTCAGGTGTCCTAGTGTGGCATGTAAGTCCATCTGAGATGTAGCAGCTCCTTGAGCGGCAGGTTGCTCCGCTTCAACATTCGATTGGTTAGAGGTACTTTGCTCCTCTCTTCGTCTTCCTCTATTTCGGTTGTTTTAAACTTTTCTAAGTTAGGTTTTAGAAATTTTGATAACTTAATTAAATTTTCATCGGAAATTGGGGGATGTAACGGAAACTCTAATATGCATAAAAGCTAATAAAATTTAAATTAAGACAATTTCAGAGATCAAACTTAAAGCATAAATATAGAAATAAAATTCATACACGAAATTAGAAATATCCAGCAAGGTAAATTACAAAGAGGAAATTACATAGAAAATAACAAACATTGTCCCGAAAATTAAAAGATAGATTAAGATCGTGGATCTAGTCTATGATTCAAGCCAGACTTCTATGGATATGCAACATCTTCTTCCTTCCCTCTTTTCTTCATTCTTCAGGTGCATCTCCCGGATTGCTGCTGGAGGATCCTGGATCCAAACTCCTCATGATTTGTTTAAAATATTTCCTCCTTTTCCGTGCTCTCTCCCTTGCTCTTTCATGGATATCAATCAGTTCTTCCTCCATCATCATTGGCGCTATCTCGTCGATGGTCTTCCAAGTGACTACTCCTTCAGTCTCCATACTATCGTTCTCATTGGGTGGAGCATTGTCCGTATCCATCGTTGAGTCTGTTCCTTACCCTCCTCGAACCTGTCTTCCTTCTAGATAGCGGATGATACTTGCCTCATCACCATTCCAGAGTTCCTCTACTCCCATAATGGTCTGATCCCTTGCCTCTTGTTCCGGCCTTTCCTCTTGGTTCTCTTCTGGATTCTCATCAGGTTCATCTTCTAAACTATCACTTACTCCTTACATCAGTTCATCACTTATCACTAATCCGTCCACCCGCAACCGTAGGGCCTCGTTCCTCCTCAGTTAGATTCCTGTGAAGGCAGGCGGCTCCGTGGATACTTAGGTTGGGGGTGATAGCACCTCTTGATACACTTCATGCCAGTGGAAGATATCGTTGATGTCTACCTTCATCCATTCCACATGGTCCATTAGATTATCATGTGCGTAAATGTACACGGGTCCGATTCTCGTCCATGTCCGGAAGTCAGGTGAAGTGCGGCCTCCATCTTCTCTGAGGACAAAGGTGGCTTCTTTCAGCATGGGTCTATCCTCGGCGATGGCAGCGATACGTTCCACAACGTATATCATTTCCAACTTTGTCATCCTCTTTCCTATATCGCAATTGTGGATGGTCTGTACCACTCGTTTCCACTGTGTGTGCATCATTCCTTTTTTTCCAAATTATGAACATTTCCCTAACAGTCTTAGGTTGTCCTGCTAGGGCAAACTCCTCGCATAATACCCTAAGTCTCAATCGGTAGTCTTCTGAGTTTTCAAAAGGTCTTGTTTGGAAGTTCTTGACTTGAAGACGGGCCTCATCTATGGTGATCTATGCAAAAGAGACAAATCAGGAAGCTTATTCTACCCGTTCTATCTTATCTAAGTCTTTCTTATTTCTATTCCAATTCAATTCTTCTTAAGTCTAATTCTATAATTATGACTCCTTGGTTCTTAACCTGGCTCTGATACCAACTTAAACTGTCACACCCCAAAGGATACCCTAAACATAGCAGTCCGCCACACTCAATATTAAAGCTTAAGTATGACAACCATAACCATTCCCAAAAACTTTGATATTAAGTGTAAGACGTACTCTCACAAGTTTAGAGGACCATACCCTGATTATGAAGCTTAATAAGATATAATAACATGTTAAGAAAAGTGGATTCATAATATTCATTCATTTATAACAATGATCTTACAAACTTAGGGACATTTCCCTTAATCTCAAGTATATTACAAGAATATTGTATATCTTATTCAAAGCTAAACTTCATCTAGATTTTCTTTGTCCAAAAGAAATTACCTGACTGTAGGGTCCTCGTGGCCTCAACCACAGGTAGGGAAACTGCAAAAGATATCTATAGGGGTATAAGCTAACAGGCTTAGTGAGAACTATTTTCATAAATAACTTCTTGTGACAAGATTTCAAACAAGTCATTTAAACAATCATATGAGATGCAACATACACGTGGGCAAACAAGGCATATAGCTTTCCGAGAACTATATGTTGAATGGATTTGCGCCCTCCATTCGGGATTTGGTGATACATAACTTTAAAACAAGTACTTTTAATTAAAAAGATTTATGCTTTCGACCATTATCGCCAAGCACACCCAGTCTACTTGAATTGACCTTGCTTTCGGATTTTCCATCAAGTATTTCCTTAACGCCGCCAAGCAATCGCTTTCGGATACTCCGCCAAGTGTTGCTTTCGACATAAGCTTACTATTCTTCTCACCCAAGGATAATAACCCAAATGCAATGTGACTCACTTCGTGGTATGCATGAATCCATTTGTTTATGATATCATAACATAACTATCATTGAATTTAAGGAGATCAAGGAATTTCATACAAATCAAGTGTCATACTAAAACAAACATTTAAATCAATTCCGGCCTCGATATTCTTAGGATTCTTTCAAAGAATTATTTTACATACATATCCATTTGTATTTTTCTAATTCTAATGCAACTAATTTACAAGCATAACAAGTATAGCATTTTAAGGAAATAAACTCACGATGCCATGTCGATTATTCTTCTATACGGATGAGTCATTCACACACTCCACTCAATCGAAATAATCTTCGGGATATAGGTATCCTTCCTCGGAGTCACCTAGCCAAAGAAAATACCCACAATGAGTATTTCTTGATGATTTTCTTAAATTTTGACAAGACAATGTCAAAAGAACGTTAAAGTTCGTATAAAGGAAAGTTTCAATTTAAAATGGCCATAACTTGGTCATTTTAGCTCGAAATCGTGCATATAATATATCGATTTCTACCTACTCGAATAGATCTATCCATTTCTAAAACTATTTTTGTCAAACTAAACCATTTAAGCCCCGAAACAATGGCGATGAAATTCACCACGAATTTTCTAACTCAAAAACAACTTTGGTTCAACCATTAAATATTTGCTTGATAAGTACTTAGTTATCTATATAGTTGAAAAATCCTCTTTTTATAGCTACATAGCTCATATTTATTCATGCTCAAGTGTTTTGTAGTCCAATCATGTTTCTTGAGTAAAATAATGTTGGGTTGAAGTTTTAGAAAAATATAGTTTGCAAGAATTTATTTTGTAAATCTCTTGAAATGAACATTTTGTTTCTTTTGTTTTCCAAAAATGCTTTATGTTTGTTTTATTATTTTTTCCAAGTAACTTTTTGAAATTAAATTTTCTACTTTCTAAGTTCTTTACATTAGTACTACTTTTCCTATTTATTTTTCCTAAAAAATTTTCTTTGCCTATTTGTTTGTAAAGATCTTCATTTGAAAATTCCTTATCCTTTCATTTTCTTGTCTTTTTTTATAAAAATCATTCTTGTACCAACAATTATTGTCTTTTGAAAAACAAAGTGGAATAATAAAGGATTTAAGAAGCTTTTCATAGTAAAAGTAGTTTCTTAAATTATAGTGAGTTCTTTTTGTAACTTGAAAAGAAATGATTTTATTTTATTTTTTTGTTTAAAACATAGATTTTATACTTCACATAAACTTATTTCTAAATGACAAAATCTCCTTTTGTTAATTATTGCTAAAATTTGAAATTTTGGACAACAATTTAAATGAACATAATTTATGAGAATAATAGGAAACAAAAATAACATAAACAATAAAGTCAAGTATTGGAAGTCTTAGCTTCTTCAAGGCTCCCAAGACTAAGAAGTGGACTAGTCCCAAAATAAAAATAAAATTAAAGAAAGAAAGAAAAATTTGTTTGGACTTGATGAGAACAAGTCTAAGACTAGAGACTAGTCTTAAAATAACAAGGAATAAATAATTTGCAACGGAATAAATAAATAAATTGCATAAAATAAATAAATTGCAAGTGAGCTTATATGCTCTAAAGAATATGTATATGTATACATAGATAATAATACTTAGATATAGTAACAATAATATGATAAAAAATAATAACATAAACATAAATAGATTTTCATGAACAAGAACAATACATGAACATAATGTAGCTTCCATAACTTTTAGTCTTTGGAAACTCACACTATGGTCATGTAAAGTTACATGACATGAGAAGAAGAAAATAGTAGGTGATGATTACCTAAAGAAGACTTTGGTAGTGTTATGTGGTTATGAGTTTTTGTTATAGGTAGAAGTTGTTTTGGAATTAATTTGAGAGAGTTTTGGGAGGATATTTGGAAAGAGTTTTAAGAAGAGATTTTGGGAGAGTTTTTGTAAGAATTTGTGGTAGTAATTGTGTGAAAGAAGTGAAAGAGGAGGGGGTATTTATAGGAAAATATGGAGTGATTTTTGTGTGATTAAAATAAAATAAAAATAAAACAAATTGAGAGGGCATGAGGGGGAGGGGGCGCCGGCCATATAGAGAAGAGAGAGGGAGTGTTTTTATTTTTTTGTATTTTGTGGATTAAATGAAGTAATAAGTAAGGTAGATGTGAAATAAATTTATGGGAAAGGTAAAAAGTAAAGGTTATAGGTTATGGTGTTTGTAAGTGTAGGTGTAAGAAAAAGTAGAGATAAAAGAATAGTGTAGAATAGTATAGAATAGCAATGAATAATGTAATGTAAAGTAGATATGACTAATAAAGTACCGGTAGTAAGAAAATACACGTATAATAGTGATATCTGTTATTTTTACTTATTGAAAAATTTTGAAACTGATATTTTTGAAAACCTTATATTTTTATGAAATCTAACGGTATATTCGAAATATTTTTACTATTCCAGGCTCTGAGACACGTTTTTCAAGAACTATGTCTGATCGGGTTCGAAATGGGTTGCGGTTTTACTAATTTGATCTTTTTATGCTTCCTTAGATAATTACGCACTATTCTACATTCTAAACTCGTACTTACTCTCATCGAGTTTCTTATTCGGGATTGTCGGACTTAAGCTATTTTGTTTAACTAGGGTTTTGTTAACCTTTAGAGTTCCGGTTGATTTCTGGTTTAGGGTTTTAAGCTAAACCGATTCCAAAAATTTAGGGGTTTACAAATAAACTAGTATTCGTACCTTTTGTTTTTGTTTTTCCCTTGAGATGTGAAAGGCTGTAAGGAAAGAGAAAATTTGTAATAAATGTTTTTCCATTGAAAAGTAAAAAAAAAACGTTTTTCGAAATTATTGTTTTAAAAAATGCATGTTGAAAACAATTAATTTCACTAATAATGTTTATAAAGGGAATCATTTAAGGAAAAAAAAAGTAATGCCTATTTATAAGGTGCAATATTCTTTTGGAAAAAAGTATGAAACTGATAATATTTATAAATAGGGACAGTATTATTTATAAAAGGTTGCTAAAAACATCTACTAAATAGGTATTATTCTATTAAAATTATCTTGAGAAAATATAGATTAGCAACGCAAGGGAAATTATATAATATAATATAATAAAAAGAAGCAACATTTTTAGTGTATAATTTTTTGACACCAATAAACTAGTATTCGTACCTTTATAATTTTTGACACCAATAAACTAGTATTCGTACCTTTTGTTTTTGTTTTTCCCTTGAGATGTGAAAGGCTATAAGGAAAGTGAAAATTTGTAATAAATGTTTTTCCGTTGAAAAGTAAAAAAGAAAAACGTTTTCCGAAATTATTGGTTTAAAAAATGCAAGTTGAAGACAATTAATTTCACTAATAATGTTTATAAAGGGAATCATTTAAGGAAAAAGAAAAAGTAATGCCTATTTATAAGGTGCAATATTCTTTTGAAAAAAAGTATGAAACTGATAATATTTATAAATAGGGACAGTATTATTTATAAAAGGTTACTAAAAACATCTACTAAATAGGTATTATTCTATTAAATTATCTTGAGAAAATATAGATTAGCAACGCAAGGGAAATTATATAACATAATATAATAAAAAGAAGCCACATTTTTAGTGTATAATTTTTTGACACCAATAAACTAGTATTCGTTCCTTTTGTTTTTGTTTTTCCCTTGAGATGTGAAAGGCTGTAAGGAAAGTGAAAATTTGTAATAAATGTTTTTCCATTGAAAAGTCAAAAAAACGTTTTCCGAAATTATTGGTTTAAAAAATGCAAGTTGAAAACAATTAATTTCACTAATAATGTTTATAAAGGGAATCATTTAAGAAAAAAAAAGTAATGCCTATTTATAAGGTGCAATATTCTTTTGAAAAAAAGTATGAAACTGATAATATTTATAAATAGGGACAGTATTATTTATAAAAGGTTACTGAAAAACGTCTATTAAATAGGTATTATTCCATTAAAATTATCTTGAAAAAAATACACATTAGCAACGCATGGGAAATTATACGATATAATATAATAAAAAAAGCCACATCTTTAGATAGTTTTATTTATTTATTTTGAAAAAAAAAGCCGCCAAATAGAGGATCCAGCTTAATATAATAAATATCTAGATAGTATAATATATTATATAGTGTATGATGCACCCGCACTGCGTGTGTGGGAAAAAAATGAGGAAGAGTTATTTTTTAGAGAAAATAAAAGTATTCGTTTAATATTAATAAAATAGATATAGATATAAATATGATAGATATATATAGATAAAGATATATATAACACATAGATATAATATATACATAGATTAAATAATATAGATATTGTTATAAATGAATCACGGCTTTATTCCCCGGTTGATAAGGCGAAAAATTAATAAGCAACAATTAGAAAAAATAATATTAAACTCATAAAATGTTTTTCTACTTTTTCAAATTGCTTTTTGACTTCCATCTCTTTATTTTCTCATTCAATAAATATATATGTGTATATTTTCTTCGACTAATTAATAGATTAAACTTATGCTCCTTCTAGAAAACATTGAACTTATTCTCAAGCTTCATGTAAAATTACACCTTTTCAATTTAAATTTTAAAAATGTTATCTTTTCGGTGAATTATATTTATTTCCTTTTTTTTAATTAATTTTTTTCAAACTCTTACCCCTACCATACCTTTTCAGGTCCAAACTTTATGTTGTTTGAGGATATATAACCTTTATCTGTAGTAACTTTTCAGTTTCAATTTTAAACTGAGAGCATTCACGACAAGTTGTTACTTCACATGCCAAAAGTATTACTCAACAGTTACATTGCTACATGATGAAAACCTAAAAAACGAAAAAAAAAAAAAAACGACAACAAATCAATTTATAATATATAATTTTCGAAACTTTTCCTCAAATCACGTCTTTTCATTATAAGTTATGACTAATAGCACCTATTGGGGAAACTTATAAATTTCTTCACTATTTCTTTTTTATTTTTTATTTATTTTTTCCAAGTCGTGTCTTTTCAACATTAACTTGTAGCTAATAGCACCTATTGGAAAAACTTATCAATTTTTTTTACTATTTCGTTCTTCTTTTTCTTTTCTTTTTTTTTTTAACAAATTCCATAATCCTATTTGGTATATACTTAAAGTAGACAAGCCACGATCTATTTTATATATACTTTTCGTATTTTAATATATAAAGAGGTTTACTATTTCAATTCTTCTTTTTTCTTTTTTGCTTTTATTGAATTTACTAGTCATATTTTTGTTCTTTTATCTTTTCATCGTATCTTATAGCTAATCACACCTATAGGAAAAACTTACCAATTTCTATTTTTGTTTTAATGATTTCATTAATCTTGTTTATTTCTAGTAAATATATAATTTCCGAAGCTTTTCTCCAAGTCGCATTTTTTTATTATAAGTTATGACTAATTGCACTATTGGGGAAACTTATAAATTTCTTTATTATTTCTTCCTTTTTTTCTTTTTCTTTTTCTTTTTTTTTTCCAAGTCATGTCTTTTCAATGTAACTTATAGCTAATAGCACCTATTGGAAAAACTTATCAATTTTTTTTTTTTACTTTTTTCGTTCTTATTTTTCTTTCCTTTTTTCTTAACAAATTCCATAATCCTATTTGGTATATATTTAAAGTAGACAAGCCATGGTCTATTTCATATATAAATTTTATATTTTAACTAGCAGTCGGCACATCCGCAATGCGTGTGCTAAGAAAAAGAAAAAATATTATATTGAAATGTATAATAAATTATTTTTTTAATAATTAAAAAATAAAAAATCAAACTTTTGAAAGAGGAAAAAAATATGAAACAGTATAGGCCACTAAAAAAGAAGGAATGAATCGGAGATTGTTTGACAGTTTAATTCGTATTTAATTATACTATGTCTATTAATATATCGATTGGTTCGTGACGCTTAATATTGCAAGTTTTTTATTATTTGCATTACCCTGGGCTCAATCATGCAAACGTAATATAATTTTATACTATCATTAATTAGGTATTACATTAATCGAAACAAAGGAAATATCATGTGTTACAATCATATGCATAAACTGTTATTTAACAACAAAATATTAAAATACGGAAAACCATGAATATCCATATACATGCAGGGTAGTAAGCAAAGTTAATAGAACACGATTTGAAGTTTACGTCATGTGTTATTGAAACAATTCTGTGAAACCGTATAAAATCCACGTTGCCAGCAAATGAACAACGTTACAATGACAATGGAATATGCTTTCGTGTACAACACTTCGAACTCACTCCAAAAGCATACATTCCTGCACTCAGTCTTTGTGTAAGATTGGTAAACTATGAACTTTAAACTAACAACTACAGTTGAAGTCAGTTTATTAGGTTGATTAGTTGTTTTCAAGAACAACTCCCTGTAGGTAGGAAGGATGAAAGATCATAAGAGAGAAATAGGAAACTGATTTTGGATTATTGATAGTAGGGGGGAAGGATGAAAGATCATAAGAGAAAATAGGAAACTTATTTTGGAAATCGATAGTGCATGAAAAGTATGAGATGCAATTGTAATATGGACATAGATAACCACTACTATGTTGGTTTGATGGTTGTAAGATTGATGAACTATGAACTTTAAACTGGATTACTGCAGTTGAAGTCAGTATTAGGTTTATTAGTTGTTTTCAAGAACAACTCCCCATAGGTAGGAAGGATGAAAGATCATAAGAGAGAAATAGAAATTGATTTTGGAAAATTGATAGTAGGGGGGAAGGATGAAAGATCATCTATTAATATTAAAGGAAAATTGCATAATTCGTGTCAAAAAATATCAGCGAATCTTTTGACGATTACTTTTTCATTCTCCCCACTCTTTCTCTTTCTCTCTCTTCTCCCTCTCTCTGGATAAAAAATCTTTCCATTTTCTATAAATTTTTTATAACTGCTCTCACTTTTTCTTTATTATTTCTTTTTTTTTTTTTTTGCACCGCAATGTGAGTGCGTCGTATGCTAGTAAGAGAAAAATAAGAAACTGATTTTGGAAAATTGATAGTGCGTGAAACGTATGAAATGCAGTTGTAATATGGACATAGATAACTGCTGCTATGTTGTTTGATGGTTAAATATAGAGTTATTATCTTTTAAGGATGGAGCGGTTATTAAATAGATAAAAAAACTGCTCTTAAAAATGTAGAATAAGAAAATTAATATGACATAGACTATAGTTGTCACGCTCCGAATGGTACCCTAAACGTGGCAGTCCGCCACATATAATATCAAGGCTTAAAAATGACTACCTTAGTCATGCAAAAGCCTTAGTATTACATGTAAGGCGTCTAGCACGATAATAGGAGACGCTTTTGAGAAGCATAATTTAAGCAAGTAAAAATGAACATACAAGAATCCAGAAATAAAACATATTATATCATTAATAACCAAAGGTCTATTACATGATTTCTTAAGGGCATACCCCCACTAATCCCAAGGATCGTGATAGTCTTTACAACATCCAAAATACTACATTAAAGATTTCAAAGGAATTCTAATCTATGTCTTCGAGCAGATTTCCTCCAAAAGCTTCAATATATAAAACTTACACGACATGGGGAGGCTTCGGGCATAAAAATAGGTATTCCTGAGAATACAAATACTTATAAAGGTGTAAACCTATGGGGTTAGTGAGTAAATCCCAAATTCATACTCAAAGTAAATTACCAATCAAGTTTATTATTCAAGCGTATGGAATGCAACAATCACATGAGCATACAAGACATATGACTTTCCGGGAATCATATGTTGAATGAATTACTCCCTTCATTCGGGTTGGGTATTCAGGCTAATTACAGCCACAACTTTTAAAATATCTTTATAGATCTTACCGGCTCCTATACGCCATCAAAAACTTGTAGTTATTACAAGTTCCTACTAGCCACCAATTTACGTAGTTCTTATTGGCTCCTAGTCGCCACTTACATGATATACCAGTTATGTCTACCACCACTATTATACACTTGTCCCAGCAATTGTATAGTGTAAATGAAATGTGACTCAACATATGAAGTGCATAAAAAATTTCTTAATTAAAGCCTAGTAGTTATATTTAACTTCTTTCAAGTGAGCAACCAATTTCAACACTTCAGATATTAATGTACAAGCAACTTTATTACAAACAAATGCATTTCGATATACTTAGTATTCATTCAACATATTATCATACAACTTCCTTTTGATTTTTTTCTAAATTCTAATGCAACTAATTTTATAAGCACAATAAGAGTATGAAAAATAACGGGGAGTAAACTCACTCAGCATGATGACACCTTTCTTGAAATGGATAAGTCGTTCGGGATTTCCACTATTGTAGTATCGGGATATGAACAATCCTCTCGAGATTATGTAATCAAGAAGAATACCGAAAAATGAGTATTTCATGAAATTTCTCTCTTGAAGATTCTAAAATCTTCTTAAAATCGTAGTAAAATCGTATAAGAGGAAATTCCAACTTAAAATGGCCATAACTTGCTCATTTTAACTCGGAATTTCGCATAATAATATATCATTTTCTACCTACTCGAAAAGATCTACTCATTTTAAACTTATTTTCATAAAATAATTCGTTTGGGTACCGAAAAAGCAGCGACCAGATTCTCCACTAATTTGTAAAAACTTGTGTTCCTCCTTTTAAATAAAATTTACTTGAAGAGATGAATGTTCCAAGTATTTTTATTGGCTTTTTGGAAGATATATACATATATGTATTGACTCATAACAAATGGATGAAGTAAATGAAGTTGTCTCAACTTATGAAAAAATAAAGTTTAAAAGATTTTGAACTTGAGATTTTGTTGAAATATTCATTTTACTTTTGGAAAGATCTTGAGTTATTTGAGATAAATATTTCTTTTTCTAAATTTAATCTCTTGTAATTACTTTAAATTCTAAGGAGTGGTTTTATTTTCTAAACTTAGATTCCAACAACTTTTAAAAGTAATAACAATTTCATAAAATGATTTTTGTTTCTTGTAATGACCAAAAGAATTTCTAAATTTGATAAAAAATAAGTTTTTTATAAACTTTTGTTTATTTAAGGAAAATCATTTCTAAGCATGTTTATGAGTTTTTAAGAATCTACTTTCTACATTTATTTTTAGAAAGAATCTTTAGTTTAAAAACACTTCCTTATTTATTTTTTGTTGAGAGAAAAACATTATGTTCATGCATGAATATGAATCATAAAATTATAGAAATATAAGGAAACATAATAACTTGAAAATATAAGCTAAAGAAAGTAAATCAAGAATTGGGACCTTAGCTTCATAAAGATACCCGGGACTAAGAAAAGACTAGTCCGAAAAGAAAAGAAAAAGTTTTGACTTGATAAGGACAAGTCTAAGACTAGAAAGACTAGTCTTAAGAACAACTTGAAATTAATAAATTGCAAGACAATGAGCTTTTGCTCTAATAATATATATAGCTATATGATATTTAGATAGTTATGAACATAGAAGGAACATAAAGGAGTTGAGATTATGAACAAAACAAGTATGAACCTATTGTTGCTTTATTAACCTTCATGGTTTTAGAAAACACAACTAAGTTCATATAAGCAAATGAACATAGAATTTCTGAAGATATTACCTAAGGAGATGATCTAAAGAGAGCTTCTTGAAGAGAATTCTTGAGGAATTTTTAGAGAGTAACTTTAGTAAAGAAGAAGGGTGAAAGAAGTGAAAGTGTGAAGGGGTATTTATAGGAAAATGGGGAGATGAATTGTGTTAATTAAATAATTGAAAATTAAATCAATTTGAGAGGAAGGGGGTGGCCGGCAATTTGTAGTGTAGGGGAAGAAGAAATTTTTTTTTTTTGTATTTTTATTAAAAGTAAGATGAGAGATGTGAAGTTGTATTGGAAAAGAAAATGTGTAAGAAAGATGGTATGGTTGGTGAATAGTTGTTAAGAAAAAGTAGAGATAGATAAATAGTGTAGAATAGTAGTAAATAGTGTAATATAAAGTAGACATGGCAAATTAAATACAGTAGTAAGAAAATACGCGTATAAATGCGATATCTGATATTTTAGCTATCAAAAATTATGAAAGATATTTTGAAATCTTATATTTTTAGAGTCTAATGGTATTTCAAATATTTTACTATTCGATCCGGGACTCGTTTTTCAAGAACTGTGTCCGATCGGGTTCAAAGGACACTTAAATTTCGAAATTCTGATATTTTATATAACCTATAGCTATTACGAACTATTATCACTAATTTATTCCAACTTCTTTTTTAGGTTAAAGAAAACGAGAATGTCAGATCTAGAATCTAGGGTTTGTACTAGCCTTTTATTGACCTTTAGGGTTTCGGTTGACTTTTAATTCTAAGATCAAACTTAAAATTAACCGAAAATTTTAGGGGTTTACAACCTACCCCTTAAAGAAAGTCTTGTCCTCAAAACTTGAAATTCGTACCTGAATCTTTAAAGAGATTTGGATATTTCTTTCGGATCTCATCTTCGGCTTCCAAGTAGCCTCTTCTTGCGAATGATTCCTCCATAACACCTTGACAATATTAGATTTCCTTGTTCTTAGCTTTTGAACCTTTGATCCAGAATTTGGACTGGGTGCTCTCTATAAGTCAAGTTTTCTTTCAGCCTAACAATGTTCTACTCTATCGATCAGGGTCGGGGATATGCTTTCTTAATACTGAGACATGAAAGACATTATGTACCCAAAGGTTTGGTGGTAACGCCAATCGATAAGCCCAAATCTCCTACTCGTTAGAGAATCTTGAAAGGCGATATATCTTGGGCTTAGCTTTCCTCGAGCCCGTACACGATGAATACTCTTTATCGGATTCACTTTTAGGTACACATGATATACAACACTCAAGGATTCGACGTTTTTTATCTACCTAATTTTTCTATCTATCTTGGGCCTCTTTCATCCTTTGCTGAATAATCCTGACTTTATCTGAGGCATCTTGGATAAGATCTGGTCCAATTGTTAACTTTTCCACATCATCCCAAAATAAAGATGATCTACACCTTCTTCCATACAAAGCTTCGTACGGCGGCATTTTAATTGTTGAATGATAGCTGTTGTTGTAAGCAAATTCTACCAGAGGTAGATGTGCTTCCTAGCTTCCCTTGAATTCCATGACACATGCTCTCAACATGTCTTCCAAGGTCTGGATAGTTCGCTCTGACTGTCCATCAGTTTGTGAATGATAAGTTGTACTGAAATGTAACTTGGTCCCCATACACTTTTGAAGACTCATCCAAAATTTTGACATGAATTGGGGATCTCGATCTGATACAATTCCTGCTGGAACTCCATGCAGTCTCATAATCTCCTTTACATATAGCCGGGCCAACTTCTCCATCGAGTAGGTCATGTTGATGGGGATGAAGTGTGCTAACTTAGTAAGTCGATCCACAATTACCTATATAGCATCATATCCGGCTGATGTTCGGGGCAATCCACATACGAAATCCACGGTAATTTGATCCCATTTCCATTCTGGTATGGTCAATGATTTCAAAAGTCCCCCTAGCCTTTGGTGTTCAATCTTTACTTGTTGGCATATGGGACACTTCATTATGAATTCAGCTACGTCCCTTTGCATACCATTCCACCAAAAGCAACTTTTAAAGTCTTGGTACATCTTGGTACCATCGGGGTGCATAGTTTATCCTGAGTTATGCGCTTCACTCAAAATTTCCTTTTTCATCTCATCATTTGGTACACATAATCGTCCCTTCATTCTTACTACATCCTCCTCATCTATCTCAAAATCATCATACCTTCCTCCTTGTATCTCACTTTTCAACTTTTGTATGACTTCATCATATCGCTGAGATTCTTTGATTCTTTCTATTAGAGTTGGCTCCATTATCAAATGGGAAATTTCCATTTCCGTACTTTGCCCCACAAATTCGATGCTCAATCTCTCGAATTCCTTTATAAGTTCTTTTTGAGTTGTGAGCATGGATGCAACTTCTCCATGGTTCTTTCGGCTCAAAGCATCTGCTACCGTATTCACTCTTCTAGGGCAATAGTTTATTCCAAGATCATAGTCTTTGATCAACTCCAACCATCTTCTTTGCCTCATATTCAATTCCTTTTGTGTAAATAAATACTTGAGGCTCTTATGGTCCGTATAAATCTCGCATCTTGTCCATATAGGTAGACTCCAAAGCTTGAGAGCGAAGACAACTGCGGCTAACTTAAGATCATGTGTCTGGTAATTTTGTTCATGCGGCCTCAACTATTGTGAAGCATAAGCAATTACTTTCCTTTCTTGCATAAGTAAGCATCCTAAGCCATTTCTTGACGCATCACTATGGACGGTATATGGCTTTTCCGGATCAGGTAAGGTTAAATTGGAGCAGATACCAATCGCTGCTTTAACTCCTGGAAACTTTGTTCTCTCTTCTCATTCCAAATAATCCTTTCATTTTTCTGGGTCAACTGAGTTAGTGGCTTGGCTATTTTGGAGAAATCTTGCACGAACTTCCTATAATAGCTAGCTAATCCAAGGAAACTTCTAATCTCAGTCACCGTCCTTGGTTGTTTCCACTCCATTACGGCCTTAATCTTTTCGGGATCTATTAATATTCCTTTCCCTGAGATAACATGTCCTAGAAAAGATATTTGGTCCAACCAAAAGTCACACTTGGATAATTTGGCATATAACTTGTGCTCCCTTAAGGTTTGTAATCCCATTCTTAGATGTTCTTTGTGTTGCTCCTGTGTTTTAGAATAGACCAAAATATCATCAATGAAGACAATCACGCATTTATCTAAGAGCGCCTTATATACCCAATTCATCAAGTCCATGAAAGCAGCTGGTGCATTAGTCAATCCAAATGGCAAACCATTAACTTATAGTGTCCATACCGAGTTCTGAAAGCAGTTTTAGACACATCCTCTGGTTTAATCCTTAGCTTGTGGTATCCTGATCTCAAATCAATGAGTGATGAGATACACTTTTTCCTTATAGTTGGTCAAAGAGATCGTCAATCCTTGGCAATGGATACTTATTCTTTATAGTGACTTTGTTGAGTTCTCGATAATCAATACACAACCTCATCGATCCATCTTTCTTCTTTACGAATAATACCGGAACTCCCCAAGGTGAGACACTTGGTTTAACGAATCCTTGGTCAAGCAATTCTTGTAATTGCTTTTTAAGTTCCTTGAGCTCAACGGGTGCCATTCGGTATGGTGCCTTAGATATGGGTTCTGTTTTTGGCATCAAATCAATCTCGAAATCGATTTCTTGTTTTGGGAGTAACCCAAGCAATTCTTTTGAAAAACATCGGAGAACTCATTAACGATGGGGATGTCGTCAATGTTGTGTCTTTCTGATCTCTTCCGTACTTCCCAGATAACTTTCAACTCCTTCCTCTCTTCTTAGCTCGAACGAACTTAAATCCAATCTTTTAGAAGTTGTGGATTCTCCAAAAACGTAGCTTTCTTTCAGTCTTGTCTATGAATTCCACCTTTTTATCTCTACAATCTCCTTTGCTTCCACCATGGGATAACCAACTCATTCCGAGAATCACTTCGTACTTGCTGATTTCTATACTATAAGAGCTGTAGTTGCCTCATGGCCTTGTATCTTCATGGGGCAATTCCTTATTACTTCTTTGGTAGTCACCACACTACCGGTGGGGGTTTTTATACGAAAACTTGTTATGGTTGTGGTGATAGGTAAACCGGTCTTCAAGGCTATACTAGCGGTAATAAAGGAATGTGTTGCACCAGTATCGAAGAGGGTAAAAGCGGTCAGGTCCTCTATTTGTATGGTTCCTGTGTTCAAGATGCGCGTGTTACTAATCTTATTGTCTTTATGAGGTTTCCTAAACACCTATCTTTCCAATATATATCATAACTTTATACTCAATAGATATCAAAACAAGCAGATATTTTAAAGGTTGAGGCTACCCTGTAACCAAGCTATAATCATACTCCTCTCCATGGTCTAGGGTAGCCAACTCTACTCCTTCTTCGGCATCTTCCTCACAAACCCATTGCCTTTCAAGGTTGTAAATTCTCAACCCATGCATAGATGATGCTGAGCGACTTCCGCTTCGATTCCCACTCTTTGTTAGTGCAAGTCCTCCTGAAGATCCAACAGATCGATTTGTTGTGAGATTTCTTTGGGGACACTCATTGGCAAAATGTCCCGTTTACTTGCATACGAAACAAGTCGTAGAAGCTTTCTTTGGACAATCTGGAATCTTATGGCTCAGGTTACCACAGAAATAACATTTGTTCTGAAGAAGGGGGCATCTCTTCAGGTAGTGTACTCCTTTGCATTTCCAACAACTTGTTGCTGCCTTGGAATTATCCTTTTGTCCACTGAAATTTCCCTTAAAGTGGCTAATTGGTTTAAACCTCTTAGAAGGGAAATTGGAGCTAGTTCTTGGTTGAAATTTCCTTCCAAACACATGCACTTTCTTTTCAGAAGTCCCAGCTTTCCTTTTCTTGGCCCCTTTAACAATTCTTGCTCTTTCAACTAATTCTCTGAAGGTCCGAATATCAAACTCTTCTAATCGCATCCTCAGGTCCTCATCTAACCCATTCGGGAACACTTGTCGTTTTAGCTCCTCACTATACTTATAAGAATCAGGAGCATACTACAGGAGTCGGTTGAATTCCGTCTCGTATTGTTCTATGGATTTTTCTTTCTGAGATATGTGCAAGAAATCAGCACTATATCTTACTCTTAAACTTCCAGGGAAATAATTTTCTAGAAACTCATTCCGAAACATATCCTAGGTGATGGGAGGCGGCAATTCCCTACTCTTGGACTCCCATCAGACGCGGGCATTAAACCTTAGCATATAGGTACCATAGCTTATTCGAAGATGATGAGGAACTTCATAAGCAGCAAAAGATCGTTCTATCTATGCGAGCCAATCCTCAGCTTCATCTGGTTTCCCAAAAGCTCCGTCAAAGTAACGGTTACTTTTGATAAAATCTGGGAGTGAAGTTCTGTATGGTCGAGGTGGTGGCGGAGGCAGCAAGGGTACTGTATGTGATTGAGCATTGGGTGCTGCTGGTCTGTGTATAGATGCTTGAGGTGCCTGCTGGGGTGGTGCTTGAGCTGGTGCTTGGGGGCATGTTCCTCTGTTGCTGTTGAACCAACACATTAAGAAGCTATGTTAATTGACCCAGAGTGGCTTGGAGATCGCCTTGCGGGTTCGGGGCAGGAGCCATAGGGGGCACTTCTGGTTGGTTAACTTCTTCAAGTGGGTTATTCGATGCCTGCCTTACCCTCGGTCCATCTCTTCTAGGTCGATTGTTTTAATTGTTTACGTAAATACTGATTATTAATTCTTTTACATATTTAGTTACGGAAATTGCGGGAGCTTTCAAAGAAATAAACATGTAAAGAGAAATATCATACAAAAGAAGTTTAAGCAATTAAATCAAGAGATGAAATTTGTTTAAACCAAAATACTTCATTTAATTAAAAAGCATAGAAGGGAATGAAATCCTATACATAAAGAAATCAAGGCTTGCAAAAGAAATTCAGAATACAATAAATGTTGAACACTTTTCCGAAAACATAAATTAAACTACTGATCGATCCTATATCCTAAGTCAATCCGGTTATAAAATTCTTGTTGGACACATGGGATTGCTCATTCTTCATGGTGAGGGAGTTCCATTATGGTGGTTGGGACTAGAAGTCGTCCTTGGCCTCTTAGTTACGAACAGCTTCAAGTAGCTTCGGACCATCATTCTTTTTCCTTTGCGGGAGGGATGATTCCTAGACGTGCTTGGCTCCTCTTGATCAAACTTCGTCTGTGATGCATGCTCTTCATTATATACTTCCATCACTTCATTCTCAGTCAGGTCTCCGAGATCAGCTTCTATTCGGGATGTTCTCATTTGGGGTTGGTTCAACAGGCCATCTGGAATCTTGATTGGCTTCATGGTGGTTGGAAATATCCTCGTCCCGTCCGTGGTCTACTAGCTCATCGTGGGCATGGATATATAACCAGCCTATGGAATTCCAAGTTAGGAAAGCGGGGAAAACTGGACGTCTATCGTTTTGGAAAATGAACGTAGCTTCCTGGAGCATTGGGGTGTGGTTGTAGACATGAGTCGCTCCATATCATAAATAACTTCCAAGTTAGTCTTATTTGTACGTCTTATGGCATCGTACCTTAACCCATTTATCACATGGTCTCACATAGAGTCACGGAGTCCTTTCCTCCACATGTTATACGTTTCCCGAGCGGACCTAGGTCGTCCAACTAGGGCAACTCCTTACCTAGGCTTCTTACTTTTAACCAGTAGTCCACAAGGGTTTCATCATTTCTTGAGTTCAAACATTGGGCCTTAACTCTAACTTACCCAAAGGTAAGCTATAGAAGATAAATGAGGTCCTTAATTTTCCCTTTTGAGAATTTCTAGACTTATCTAACTTATCTAAGTTCTTTCTTAATAACATATCTATCTTTTTCTATTTTAGATTCATTCCTATTACCTTTATTCCGATAAACTTATTGCTCTGATACCAACTCAAACTGTCACGCCCCGAAGCGTACCCTAAACGTGGCAGTCCATCACATATAATATCAAGGCTTAAGAATGACTACCTTAGTCATGCAAAAGCTTTAGTATTACATGTAAGGCGTCTAGCACGGTAATAGGATACGCTTTTGGGAAGCATAGTTAAAGCAAGTAAAAATGAACATACAAGAATCCAGAAATAAAACATATTATATCATTAATAACCAAAGGTCTATTACATGATTTCTTAAGGGCATACCCCCGCTAATCCTAAGGATCGTGAGAGTCTTTACAACATCCAAAATACTACATTAAAGATTTCAAAGGAATTCTAATCTATGTCTTCGAGCAGATTTCCTCCAAAAGCTTCAATATATAAAGCTTACATGGATATGGGGAGGCTTCGGGTATAAAAATAGGTGTTCCTGAGAATACAAATACTTATAGGGGTGTAAGCCTATGGGCTTAGTGAGTAAATCCCAAATTCATACTCAAAGTAAATTACCAATCAAGTTTATTATTCAAACGCATGGAATGCAACAATCACGTGAGCATACAAGACATATGACTTTCCGGGAATCATATGTTGAATGAATTACGCCCTTCATTCGAGGTTGGGTATTCAGGCTAATTACAGCCACAACTTTTAAAATATTTTTATAGATCTTACCGGCTCCTATACGCCATCAAAAACTTGTAGTTATTACAAGTTCCTACTAGCCACCAATTTACGTAGTTCTTACTGGCTCCTACTTGCCACTTACATGATATACCGGTTATGTCTACCACCACTATTATCCACTTATCCCACCAATTGTATAGTAGTGAATGAAATGTGACTCAACATATGAAGTGCATGAATACTTTCTTAATTAAAGCCTAGTAGTTATATTTAACTTCTTTCAAGTGAGCAACCAATTTCAAACACTTCAAGATATTAATGTACAAGCAACTTTATTACAAACAAATTGCGTTTTGATATACTTAGTATTCATTCAACATATTATCATACAACTTCCTTTTGATTTTTTTCCTAAATTCTAGTGCAACTAATTTTACAAGCACAATCAAGAGTATGAAAAATAACGGGGAGTAAACTCACTTAGCCCTGATGACACCTTTCTTGAAAATGGATGAGTCGTTCGGGATTTCCACTAATTGTAGTAATCTTCGGGATATGAACAATCCTCCTCGAGATTATCTAATCAAGAAGAATACCGAAAATGAGTATTTCATGAAATTTCTCTCCTTGAAGATTCTAAACTCTTCTTAAAATCGCGGTAAAATCGTATAAGAGGAAATTCCAACTTAAAATGGCCATAACTTGCTCATTTTAACTCGGAATTTCGCATATAATATATCGTTTTCTACCTAATCGAAAAGATCTACTCATTGTTAAACTTATTTTCATAAAACAAAGTCGTTTGAGTCCCGAAAAAGCAGCAACCAGATTCTCCACTAATTTGTAAAAACTTGAGTTCCTCCTTTTAAATAAAATTTACTTGAAGAGATGAATGTTCCAAGTATTTTTATAGACTTTTTGGAAGATATATACATATATGTATTGACTCATAACAAATGGATGAAGTAAATGAAGTTGTCTCAACTTATGAAAAAATAAAGTTTTAAAAGATTTTGAACTTGAGATTTTGTTGAAATATTCATTTTACTTTTGGAAAGATCTTGAGTTATTTGCGATAAATATTTCTTTTTCTAAATTTAATCTCTTGTAATTACTTTAAATTCATAAGGAGTGGTTTTATTTCTAAACTTAGATTCCAACAACTTTTAAAAGTAATAACAATTTCATAAAATGATATTTTTGTTTCTTGTAATGACTCCAAAAGAATTTCTAATATTTGATGAAAAATAAGTTTTTTATAAAACCTTTTGTTTATTTAAGGAAAATCATTTCTAAGCATGTTTATGAGTTTTTAGGAAATCTATTTTCTACATTTATTTCTTAGAAAGAATCTTTAGTTTAAAAACACTTCCTCATTTATTTTTGTTGAGAGAAAAACATTATGTTCATGCATGAATATGAATTATAAAATTATAGAAATATAAAGGAACATAGTAACTTGAAAGAATAAGCTAATAAGAAAGTAAATCAAGAATTGGGACCTTAGCTTCATAAAGATACCCCGGGACTAAGAAAAGACTAGTCCTGAAAAGAAAAGAAAAAGTTTTGACTTGATAAGGACAAGTCTAAGACTAGAAAGACTAGTCTTAAGAACAACTTGAAATTAAATAAATTGCAAGACAATGAACTTATATGCTCTAAATAATATATATAGTTATATAGATATTTAGATAGTTATGAACATAAAAGGAACATAAAGGAGTTGAGATTATGAACAAAAACAAAGTATGAACCTATTGTTGCTTTCTTAACCTTCATGGTTTTAGAAAACACACACTAAGTTCATACTAAGCAAATGAACATAGGAATTTCTTGAAGAAATATTACCTAAAGGAGATGATCTAAAGAGAGCTTCTTGGAAGAGAATTCTTGAGGAATTTTTAGAGAGTAACTTTAGTAAAGAAGAAGGGTGAAAGAAGTGAAAGTGTGAAGGGGTATTTATAGGAAAATGTGGGAGATGAATTGTGTTAATTAAATAATTGAAAATTAAAACAATTTGAGAGGAACAAGGGGGTGGCCGTGCAACTTTGTAGTGTAGGGGAAGAAGAAATTTTTTTTTTTTTTTTATTTTTGTTAATTAAAAGTAAGAAATGAGAGATGTGAAGTTGTATTGGAAAAGAAAATGTTTAAGAAATAGAGGTATGGGTTGTAAGAATAGGTTGCAAGAAAAAGTAGAGATAGATAAATAGTGTAGAATAGTAGTAAATAGTGTAATATAAAGTTGACATGACAAATTAAATACCAGTAGTAAGAAAATACGCGTATAAATGCGATATCTGATATTTTTAGCTATCGAAAAATTATGAATTTGATATTTTTGAAAATCTTATATTTTTACGAGTCTAATGGTATATTCGAAATATTTTTACTATTCGGATCCCCGGGACAACGTTTTTCAAGAACTATGTCCGATCGGGTTCAAAGGACACTTAAATTTCGAAATTCTGATATTTTTATATAACCTATAGCTATTGCGAACTATTATCGCTAATTATTCCAACTTCGTTTTCTAAGGCTAAGAAACAGGAATTCCGGATCTAGAATCTAAGGTTTGTACTAGCCTTTTATTGACCTTTAGGGTTTCGGTTGACTTTTAATTCTAAGATCAAACTTAAAATAATCGAAAATATTAGGGGTTTACAATAGTTTTATTTTTGACACGAATCAATTACTTTTCACTTAATAATAATAGACTATAATAAAAGTCGTAGAAATCACTCCTAATTTTTTGTGATTTAAAATTATTATTATTAAACGTGAACAAATTTAATTATAATTAGAAAATTAGAATCACTACCAATAAAATTTTCGAAACACAAAATGAATAAATATTAATTACCATAAGGTAGTCAAACTAAAGAGCGATATAAAAATAATAAACTATGATAAAAATAAAATCCTAATTTATTAAATATAAACTCTATAATTAATAAAAATAAATTTAAGTTTAAATAGATATTTGATATATATTTACGCTCTAGGAAACTACAAATATGCTAGGAAAATGATAAATGAACTAAATAAAATGTAATTATTTCAAGACAAATAAGATTGACAAACGAAGAAATAATAAAAATTCACTATCAATATAGACACTAGGGAAAGAGAAATTTAAATAAATTTAGAATAAATAAAAAACCCTAAATAAAATATAGATTTAAATTAAGATCAAGACAAGCAAAATGAAAATAAATAATAGATAGCGAATATTAATTACCTTAAGGTAGATATACTAAAAAGACCACATAAATAGTAAAAGCGTAATAACATAATTATCAAATACGACTCAAATATTTTATAATTTTAGGAAGACTTCTCTTATATAAATGTAAACTTTGCAACTTTACCAGATGTATATAATTTATATAAAGTTAAAGATCCCAACCAAATAACTAAAAATGTATTAGAATTGATAATGAGGACTTAAAAGAAACCATCAATACCATTATATAAATAATAGTATAGTAATAGATATCTATTATCTCATTTCATAGGAAAAATAGATCAATTCTTGGACTTTCAATAGCATATTACAACAAATTAGCGAGAATAACAAGTGATTAACTTTGACTTTATCAAATTGTTTGTACTTGTAGTATAGCTACATTTGAAACAAAATATTTAACTGATATGCATGTGGGATTGGGTATACTGCATGATGCTTAATATATGCTTGAATGCCAAATTATCATAATATAAGCGGTAATTCTATTGTATGATAACTATGGTATGAAGCATGTTGATGTTTGTCTATAAATTGTATGATCACCTTAAATTTGACTAGAAAATATTGGTACCATAAATAAAAATGGACATGCATTGCATCATACACATATTCTGCATGTTATGGGAGTAGTAACCCTGCTACACATCAGTATTTTAGTTCTCTAGTGATGCACTTGGTTTTTCTAGATAACATTCCCCTAGTTCTTCCTAGAACACCTTTGTTCCGTTCGATTCCACAAAACTAACTAGCATTGAAGGAACACTGCTCATGGTATTGACATGAAAGGACTAATGCTTAATGGTGTTTATTTGTTCTAAGGATAAGAGTAAAATGTTTAAAAATTAATTTGTCAAAGTTTATATTATCCATGTTTCCTTGGTTCTCTGATTATCCTGGGCACGGTATATCACTCGTAATGGCTTCCTTCCAACTCGATGAGAGGGCATAAATCTACATCCTGTTTGGATTTTGGATATCCAAGCTTATACTTGTTCATATTGTTGATTGTTGCATGGCATACGCTTACTAATTAAACTTATTTGTTATTGTTTGATGTGTGGTATGGTCATGTTATCTCAGTAAGCTTGTGGTTTTGCTCACCCCTAATAGTTTCTGTATAGGAATAATACTAGCTAGGATTGAGCTAGGAATGTGCGAAAAGTGCTTCTCCATAAGATTTATTGAAGTTAGAGATATAGGATATATTGAACTTAGAATGTAAAATAGATAAAGTGTATAAACAATTGAGACTTTATATATTACATAATTGAAACCCCATTTTTACTATTCGGTAGGGGATATCGATACTCTGCAATCTTGGTAGAATATGGAAAATCAGATTCCATAAGTTGAACTCCAATAATACTATTACATGTGTATCACTTATGTAAGAAATATTAATAAATAAGTAGAATCTTGTAAACTCTGACTTATAAGATGGTTCTCATATTACCGGTGCACATGTGATATGATAACTTTAAATTAATCCTACTAGGCCCCCTTTTGAGGCGTAATATCAAGAGCATTTCATATTTTACTATGACAATTTTTAAACTAGCTAAAGCATTTAGTAAAGAACATCTAATATTTTAATATATATTTTGAAATAGCCATAATTTCCCAAGTCATGTTTTATAAATGTGTTAATTCAATTATGCATGATTTTGAAATACGATGAATGTGATTTATATTAATATATGATATCTGTGTTATGTTGATGTGTTAAAATACCTATGTCTTAGAATAACTAAATATTGAGTTTATAAATTTGTGAGTATAGTTAAGAGTGTGATAAAATAGCTTAAAACAAGTAAACATACAAAATATAAATATATATATGTATATATTTTTTTACATAGCATAATTTTTTTAAGGATTAATCAAGCCCATAAAGACATTTAGTGCCAAAAAATAAGCCCATTTATTTACTAAAAACAAGGCCATGTAAAGCCTTAAAGTAGGCAGCTCCAAAAGTCAACAAATAAGATAAATATCATCTCTTAAAGTGCAATTTTTGTCTAAAAAATCCATACCTCAAAAACAACCATTTACAAGCCCTAAAACCTCATTTTCTCTTCTCTAAAAGCTCTCCCATGGATATGTAATACTAACCCCTTCGACTTTTACAAAGAAAACCATTAAAGGCTTGCAACAAGACCACAAAATCAAGACACAAAGCTCTTAAGGTATGTGTGTTCATTTGTTTTAAGTATATGCAAAGTGTGCTTTTATTAGGATAGGGTTTGCATGCTAAAAATGAGATAGGATGGTTTCTATATCTTGTTAGTAGTTAGAGCAGTATTTTCATGCTAAAAGAGCTTGTAGTATGTGTTAGATAGGTAACTTAAAGTGTTTGTATGATTGAAGTGTTGGATAGTGATGCTATGAAATAGAAACAAAATTTAAGTATTGATACTTTTGAAATTGGTAAAAACTTAAAACATAAAAGTTGTATATCTTTTTCTAAGCTTTCCAACGCAACCTGAGTTACCTTAATCGGAGATCGGATGAAAAAGTTACGGTTAAAATACGATAAGCTACGAAATAAGGGAAGGCTACATGATGCGTGTAGGGGTAGTGTATGTAGAAATTTGATTTTGTGGAGTCACTAGTAAATGTACACAACCCGTATAGGGGTATTGTATATAGAAATTTGATTTTGTTGAGTCACTAGTAAATGTACAACGACCCGCGTAGGGGTAGTGTATGTAGAAATTTGATTCTTTGGAGTCATGAGTACATGTACATGACCCGTGTAGGGGTAGTGTACCACTAAAAAATTTTGAAACATGATTCCTCTATTTTCATTCGAAAATTGTAGCTTTTACACACTTTCAATCCTTATCAAGCACAATTCATACCCCAACTTCATTTATACAATTTTCAAACAAGGTTAAAAACTTATGTTTCTTTATTAAATGTGTAATTTCTTAGGAAATGAATCTTTTGAGCCAAATTGAAATAGCCATACATTTCCTAAATTATATTTTATAAATGTGATATTGAAATTATATATGATTTTGAAATGAAATATATGTGCATGAACAATATAATTAGTGCATGTGTTGAATATGTCATTTTGTATGTGTGTATGTGCAATGAAATTTATATTATTGTTTTATGTATATTAATGTGTGCATAATGTAATGAATATTTGTATCTTTTGTGAATTAATATGTGTGTGTTATGCTTAGAATTTGTCAAAACAATTTTTGAATTTTCTAAGAAAATTGTTGATAGAATTTTACAAAGTTTAAGCCTAATTTTCAAGCCCAAATTAAACTCAAATGCATTCCAAATTAAGCCAAATTAAACTTAAGTCAAACCTAGCCCTAAAGTCAAACTTTGGATAATTATACACCTCAAATTTGATTAATTAGGGTCTCTTTTGGTAGCCCTATTTTTTCATACGAATTTTCTTCCTCTTCTTTTCTTCCTATCTTCTTTCTATCTCTAAACCATAAGCCATAAACCAAAATCAACAACAAGCCTTTGGATTCAAAAATCACTCCAAGCCAAAGCCTATTCATGTAAGTTAATGCAAACATAATCACTTTGTTTTTTATTTCTTTCTTGTATTTGGATGTAAAACTTATGGTAGAATGAGTAAATGCCAATTGAGTTGATTGATTTATGCATTGATATATGTTAGGTTGTGCTTTGTTATTGTGTGAGCTTAGTTAAGTGTTAGGGAAGTTGTAAGGAGTGTTATGAGTAGTGAAGCTAAATTGAGTAGTTGAAGTGTGGAATTGAAGTATAATTGGTATTTGAATGTTGTAGTTGGGTGTTTGATGATTAGAAGTAGGGTATGTGTTGTTTGGATGGTTTTTGGAACATATAACAAGTTTTTGGAAGCTTAGAATAAGTTTAAAGAATTTTTTAAATGAGTTGATGCTGTAAAAAACAAGTGAAGTAAAACATTTTCGAATAGGTTTGTTTTTTAGCGTACACCCTAGCATAGAGGTGGTGTTGAAGGTGATCAGAACCTATTTTCTTAAAGCCACTTAATACGCTGCCGACTTTCATAAGAAAAGTTTGCCAATGTAGATTTTTCAAAGCGTACGCCGACTATTAGGGTTCCAACGCCGCCAACTTAGAGGCGGTGTGGAATGGAACAGAATCCTAATCTTTAACACTGACTTAAAGTCGTCGGTGTAGTATCTCACGTTATCAGCGTACATGGATATGCTACTAGTATTGGGGGTATCCACGGGCGTGAACCAACCCCGTGGAACTCTCGGAAAATTTTTGGAAATTGAAGTTACAGTCTACACCAGCTCAAGGCCACCGGCGTAGACTGAAGGCTGATGCGTATCCTTGAACGCTGCTAGTGCTAGCAAGTATTGAATTTTAGTACAATGTATACCGGTTTAATGCCACCGGCGTTGAAGGCCGGCGTATACCCTGTAGTTTTTATTTTTAAAAACTTTCTTCAAAATTTCCCAAAGCTTGATATATGATCAATTGAATAATTGTTAAGTATTGTATGATATTATAATATTTAAATGCTATGTTATGACTTTGTAATAATTTAATTGAATTTCTTTGATTAGTTATATTTGAAACTAGTTGATTAGTACTTAAACTAAGTGGGAAATTCAATATTATCTTGTACAATGATAGATCCTCATTCGGCCAACCCCATTAGTTCCCGAGCTATCTCAGGTACGCGATAACTTGCTTGTTTTTTTGCTAGGATAAGCATTATTCAAAGTTACTCTAAATTAAGAAAATTTTAATAATTGTTTGTTGAGTGTCTTTTATACCATTGAATTTTGTTCGGAGAGCGGTAACCCTGCTCAGATTGGGAGCATGGTAGTTTTAAGCACTCAGACCACCCCTGTCATTTTGATATGACTTTCATAAGTGGTTTAGCGGGTAATCGATAAGGAATTTGGTATCGGTATAACATTTGCTTATTTTTGCAAGGATATAATATAATTTAATTCAATATTTATGAGAAACTTGAATTAAGTGATATTGGATCGAGTTAAGTAAAATCGAGAAACGGCTAGAAACCCTAAATGAGATTACTTAATCATTATGGATAAATTTATTTAGGATGGTATGAGTATCCGAGCTACTTCTATTAACCCCTTGAGAGTCGTAATCGTTACTCAGGTTCCCCTAGAAATCCCTGTTGTCCGGAGTTTGAATACTCCCATGATGTATGACTAACTAAAGATTGAATAATAAATTATTGGTTGTTGCATTTTGCATTTAGCTTAAGCATGTGTGAATCACTTTTCATTTGTACTCGTTACTTGTGTACTGGGCCTTTAACTCACATTTTAACCATTTCAGGTGATGAATCTGATGAGTTTAATATGAGTATGGGGTATGGAATCGATTTCGAGGAATTTCACTACAAGAAATTTTGGCTTTAGAGACAAAAAATTCTGTCTCTGAAAGTGAAAAACTATCTCTAAAGACTTTCAGAGACAGAATTTCCGTCGCAAATTTCTGTTTCAAAAATCATCGTCGCTAATTCTTTTAGAGACAGATTTATTTTCCGTCGCAAATTTGCTATGGAATTTCTATCGCAAATTTGTCTCTGTTTTATAATTAGTTATTTTTAAATATCCAATTAGTAAATATTAAATAAAATTATTCCGTCGCAAATTTGTCTCTGATTCTAAGACAAATTATTAAAAAAATACACATTTGCCTCTTATTTATCCTTCCCAGGAGGTCACCCATCATAGAATGCTACATACAAAGCACACTTAACATTGAAGTTTTCACAAGCACTAAACCGATAAACCAATTCGTATCTTCATGAGTAAAGTTCCACTACTGTTTATTTAAGAGATACCACAATTTACAATATTATAACTATAAAACATTTTATATATCTTTTATAGTTTATTTTTATTTTATAATTTCACTTTACATATTTATTAAGGATTTTTCATTAATATTTTATTAAAATAATATATAATATTAATATATATAATGTTTACATTTTATAATAATTATTTTAAATTATACATTTATTATAAATATATAATATTTTCAGTAGTATATTATAATTTTTTTTCCAAATATGATATTATTATTAAAAAATATTATATATTATGTAATATAAATAATGTTATACATATAAATTTATATATATATTTAATGATATATAATATAATTATACTTTTTACATTAGTTATTTAATATTTTATATTAAATTAATAAATTGTATATTTTTAATTAATGTGTTTATTTTTTTATTTCATTTTTGTTGCACTTAATAAATTATAATATAATGTAAACAATATAAAAATATATTTTTCATTATTATATTAATAAAATAATATATAATACCAATTTAAAATATTTAACTAATTATTATATATTACATATTTTATTACTTAAATATACTATATTTTTACATAGTATATTATTTTTTCCCAAATATGTTATTATATTTTAAATAAAAAGTATGTAAATATAAATTATGTAAGATATATATATAATAAATTTTTATATTAAAAAATATATGAATAGTCATAATAAATATATAATAAAAATTATAAATAATATGAATATATATATTTTTATTAATATATTATTAAAATATAAAATATTATTTATATATTTGTATATGTTTAAATATACTAAGTTTACATTTTATATTAATTATTTTATTTTACATATATTATTATTGAAATATACTTTATTTTTAATTAGTATTTTATGATATTACTTGCATATAACATATTATATATTATTATACACTATTTTATTAAGTTGTATAATTTGAGTTTTTTATATAAGTTATTATGTAAAAAATATATAATAAGATATAAATATAATATTTATGTTTTAAGTACTATTTTTAATTTATACTTTATTATATATAAATATGTAATGTAATGTTAAATATATTATAAAAAAATATATAATTAGTTGTAAATAACAAATGATTATACATATTATAGTTATTATATAATAAAATTAATTTACAAATATAATATATGTCCTTATTATATAATGCACATTTATATATATTATATTAGATATTATAATTTAAAATAAATTTTAAACATAATTATTTATATATACATATATGTAATAATTTAGTTTAGAGACAAATTTGCAATAGAATTTTAAAAAATAGAAATTGGCGCTAAAATAATTTATTTCCCTCTAAAATCAGAGACAAATTTGCAACGGAAAAATTTTCGTCGCAAATCAATGTGTAATCCGTCGCAAATTCCGTCGCAAAATATAAAAATTAGAAGATTATTCATAATTCATGTCATCATAAATCCGTCGCAAATCTGTCTCTAATTCATTTTTTAGAGACAGAAATTTTCCGTCGCAAATTTTCTATCTCTAAAGGCTAGTTTTCTAGTAGTGTTTCTTGATGATTTGGAGGACTAGAGATGACCTTAGACTTCATGGAATCTATGTTTTGTAATAGACTAGTTATGATAACTTTTGTGATAGTATTTAAAGTTTTAGTTGGATTTTATGTGTAATTTTGTTAAGGCTTGTAAGAAGCCTTTGGTTGTAATATATGTGTATATATATATGTACTTAGCTATGTATGACTTGGATTTATTTCTTTGTGAAATATGTTAATGGGGTGGTTATATGTTGCTAAAAGTTTTGAAAAATTATGGTTTCAATTATATTAATTATATGGAATTAGACATTTGAGAAGGTGGAATCAAACATTTGAGAGATAAGGAGAGATGTCTCACATATTCAATTCCACCTTCCCATATTGTAATTATTTAAAAAAAAAGGCAATTCTTTAATAAAATGGATTAAAGAATACTTTTTTAGGTTGTTTTATATTCTTGTCTTGAATTTTGTTTTTTAAAAAAAGGCAATTGTTTTATATGTACTTAGCTTCATGTAGGTTTGTAAAGAAGGTCAAAATTACACCAAGTAATTATTGGTCAAAGGATTTTCAAAGCACATGGACAGAAATGGTACATCATATATCTAAAGCCCTAACCTAAATGCGTTATCAGCCCCGCCATGTGTCATTACCAAAGATTGATATGCAAAGGCTATATTTTCTAATCCACCAATATATATAACTCAAATATCACCAATAACTCTCAAATAAAGGATACTTGAAATAAAATGTTCTCAATTAATCTAAATCAAAAAAACTAAACAATTTAACTTTAAAGAAATAACATAATCTCCAATATAATTATAAACTAATCATAAATAATTTTTTTTCTTTCCTGCAATCACTAAACCCAAGATCACTAATCTCAACTATCAACAAAAGGATCAAATCTACTATCGCTTTCCCCATAGTTCACGAATATGTGTCCCAACAAGTCATAGATAATAGAATCCTCACCTGTACCTGTGGGAAAAATAAGGATGGAGCAAAAAATGTCCAGTATGCCAAACCCTAAAACACATGGCATGATCAAGAAATAAGGAATATCACATACGACTTAGAACTAATGCAACAAACACTAATTATTATCTTTTCGGTATTTTTATAATTCTAATATTTATCTTCTAACTATATTTTTATAACCAGTAGATTATAAAAATTATTTTTTATTGTAATTAAAATTTAAGGTTAGCTATGATTACTCCTTGAGTATTGACTTGTGTTGTAGAATCCTGTTTAGAATTATTTAAATAATTGATGATCATAAATTTTCTAAAGCTATCTAGAGGTTTTAAATATTAGGGATTATCGAAATCATTGTTTTATTTTTTACGAGTATGGGTTTTTATTTTTTAACTATATCAAATTTGTTCACATTTAATAATTTTAAATCGCGAAAAATTGGGACTGATTTTTGCGACTTTTATTATAGTTATTTAAGATTCTATATTATATTTTTAATAATTATTATAATCAGGTTATGTAAAATTCGGGGGATTACATTATTATGTAGTAATCAACTCATAGTGATTTATGATTCATGACTTTTCTATCACATTGGATGCAAATAATAGTTGCTAAGCATCATCTTGGTGTATATCTAGATATACATTGCCTTCTTGTATAGAAACTTAGAGAGAGATGCAAGGAAAAGAAAATTTTAGAAATAATGAAATCATGTCAATAATTAATTGGAGTTAGAATTAATTTGTTCAGAAATAATGAATCATTATTTTTATCATGAAAGCATTATCACTCCATAGGTTAATAATAACTATTTGTTAAATGCATTTAATAATTTTTTTCGATGGTAATTGCATGTTATATAAATCAAACAAAAGGGAATTCATGGCCAAAAAACTACTTTGGCCGTAGTACAAAATCAGAAGCTATATCCCTATCATCAGATATATGTAGCTTAGAAGAGATTATAATGTCCGTAAGACATCTAGGTAAGGAATAAAAAATAGCAAAAGGAATGGTGTTCGGGCATAAAAAATCATCCCAAAAAAAATGTTCTATCTTCTATATATGGAATACCGTACTTTAGCTTTTGGCTTTCTTTTAGTTATAAAAGGTATCAAATTTGATGCTTCCTATTGCCCCTACGTGTGGATACCATTGGAGGGACTGAAGAGGGATTGTAGTTGAAGACCTTGTGGTAAACATATTTTCACAAAAGTTAATTTGACTCTCAAATCTCACTTGAACTCCATGTTGTGGGGGAGACAGTATTGATGATACAAGTAAAGGTATTTTTCTTAATATCTCTTGTATAATTTATTTTTCATTTTAGGGATCCTAATATCGGTTTTGTAGAAATTTCTTTATCTACATTGTTTACTCTAATCTACAAAACTTAATATAGATATGATATATTTGTTTAGGAAAAATGCTATGATATATAAAGAGTTGATCGGTAAGTGTAGATCATAATAAATATTAAATCATCCAAATTCAATTAATTATTAGGTAAAACATTGCACAATACATCTGCATATTTTTTATTTATAACATTCCACAACTTGCCATTTGTGTCAACCCAAAACTAATTTGATTTCAACATTAAGCACCACTGTGAGGCTTCTACCAAATTACATATAATTGTATATGTAGATGGGGCAGACCCTAGATATATTTCACATGCACTTCTTGAGGAAGCAGACGGTACTTGATAGGAAGATCTTCCAAGATCTTCTTCAACTCCAAAACTAGTTTGGATCTTCGTCTCCCTTTTTTTCCACTGTTTTGGAAGTTTATATTGTGAGTTACACAAATAGTCATTTTTAAGTGTCCCGTGTTGTCAATGTCCTTAACTACAACACTCCTCTTGGATTGCCAGTATTGCGGATTTTTATCCAAGTATCTGAAAAATAGTGAAACCACATCAAGATTAATGATTTTCGTTTTCTTTTTCCCACTGTTTTGCAATCATTTAGTAAGTTTTAGTAATAACATGTACAACTCTAGGCTAGCAAATCAAATTGGACTTTCTAGGTTAACCAAGTCCATAGACAAAAAATATTATTTCAGAATTTAGCTTCTCGCAATCTAACTAGGTTCAATAAATCCAAATCTTTATGTTTATAAAGATCGAGTACTTGGAAGATCCAGTGTCATGAGCAAAAGCATATCTAGGAAAGGCCAATCCTGCAACCAGTAATCACAACATTGATAAAAGACAATATAAAATTGATAAATTTAAAGCACATTAGATCCATAGTTTAATTGATATATCAATTGGGTCTTTGACTATCTATTTAACCTTTTAGATGCACAAGTTTGTTATATGAATTATGAAAAATTACATCATCTCATATCTTTTTAACGGGGTCAGTCCCGTGTAATTATTTAGTAGTTTAAAATTTATTCTAATTGTGACAGATGAAAATCTTATTATTCTTTTTTTAATTCATTTTTTATAATCTTATTATTCTTTTTTTATTCATTTTTTATAATCAATTTTATGGGACCGTAGAAATTAATCTATGCATCCCATGTGTGGATTGCACATCACATACTTTAAGTAATATATGCAGATAAAGATTTTGTGTGTTTGTAGTAAGTATGCTCCCACAGAGGAGTCATCAATGACGAGCTTTAGATATTTAGAACAAGTCTTTTTGTTAGAGCGAGAAAGAGGTAGATTAAATGTTCGAGGTTTCTTCATAGGTAATATCAAAGAGTGTTGGAGATATGATTCAAAATCTGTTGCAAAGAAATATCGCAACAATCTCGTAAATTTAGTAGTGCAGTTAGCAAATAATTAGGAGATATTTTTGTTTTGTTTCTAGTCAAAATTAATAACAAATAGTTGGCCCGATTTTTTGCTTATTTAGTTATCTATAAGCCTATAAATGGGCGCTGTTTTTTGTCACAAAATAAGGTGAAGAATGAAAAAAAAATCTATTCTTTACTTCGTTAAAAATTCTAGCATTCTCTTCATTTTTTTAATATTATTTTGCTCTTTTTGTCTTTATTTTGGAATGATACATTGGCTCCCTCCTGATGCATTGCGCCTATGACTATCCCTGATGGTGCATTTGGCAATATCTCCACCTTTTGTGTCCATTCCTTCATTTTTCAAAAATCCAACATGGTATCAGAGCCCCATAGATCCTAAGGGCTTGTGATTTTTTATTAAAAAAAAAAAATTATGTGAGTCTAGATGGCATCAAATATTTTTTCTGCTCCTTTCCTACTTTTAAAGGAGAGAATTATCATTCTTGGGCTATCAAAATGAAATCCTATCTAAAAGCTCTAGGTTTATGGGAGGTTGTGGAGAATGATTTTGATCCTACTCCTTTTCCATAAAATCCAACACTGGTACAACTCAAAAAATATGAAGAAGATTTGACAAAGAAACCAAAGGCCATCACTTGCATACATTTAGCTGTGTCAGAGGAGATTTTCATAAGTATAATGGCTTGTGAATCACCAAAGAAGCATGGGATAAGCTTAAAGAAGAATTTGAAGGCAATGCTCAAACAAAGTTGATGCAAATCTTGAATCTCAAAAGAAAATTTGAGATGCAAAAAATGAAGGAATCTGAAAATGTTAAGGAAGATGGTAGCAAGCTTATGTCCTTGTTAATCAAATCAGATTACTTGGTGAAATTTCCAAACCAAAGAATAGTTGAAAAGCTTCTTGTGAGCCTACCTGAAAGGTATGAGTTAAAAATTTCTTCACTTGAGATTGCTAAAGATCTATCAAAAATAACTTTTGCAGAATTGGTCAATGATCTTCAAGCGGTAGATCAAAGAAGAACAATGAGGCAGGAAGGAATCAAACAAATAGTTGAAGGGGCTTATCTAGCGAAGACTTCATTTTCAAAAGGAAAAGGAGGAATTCCTCTATGCAACCATTGCAAGAAGCCTGGTCATGAAGAGAAGACTGTTGGCATAAAGGAAAACCTCAATGTTTCAAGTGCAAAAGGTTTGGGTACCTACAACAATATTGCAGAGTAAAAAATAAAGAACAAGCAAATATGGCAGAGATGGTTGAAGAAGAATCTTTATTTTGAGTTATTTGGTGAGAAGTGCACCAAGAGTTTTTGGAGAGAAGTGATCCAATTGAAAGATGATGAGAAGTGCATCATTTAGTGAAGAGAGGTGCTTCACATATTAGAATATTGTACAGAAGTGCTCCATGAAGATTTCAACTCTACAATTTTGAATCAAGGGAAAGTGTTGGAGATATGATTCAAAATCTGTTGCAAAGAACTATCACAACAATCTCGTAAATTTAGTAGTGCCGTTAGCAAATAATTAGGAGATATTTTTGTTTTGTTTCTAGTCAAAATTAATAACAAATAGTTGGCTGATTTTTTGCTTTTTTAGTTATCTATAAGCCTATAAATGGGCGCTGTTTTTTGTCACAAAATAAGGTGAAGAATGAAAAAAAAAAATCTATTCTCTGCTTCGTTAAAAATTCTAGCATTCTCTTCATTTTTTTAATATTATTTTGCTCTTTTCGTCTTTATTTTGGAATGATACATTGATCCTCCTGTTGCATTTGCGCCTATGACTATCCCTGATGGTGCATTTGGCAATATCTCCACCTTTTGTGTCCATTCCTTCATTTTTCAAAATCCAACAAAGAGAATGACCATCGTATGGTTTTTTATTATATCTACGAAATAAGGTAGCTTAAGGGTTCATAACAAAACCTAACTATATCCAACTGTATGAAAAAAGGTTAAAAGTATACGAGACAATGTTATTGAACTCTATTCCAAACATTGAATCTAATCATTTCAAAGTATTTCCAGATCAGATCAATTTTTTATAATTCTACTAGTAAGACAAAAGATTGTAAGTTGCAATTTAAACACTATATATTGTAATATTCGCAGTATGTAACATAAACTTCCATGGGTACAGCAAGAATCAAGTCCAAGTGTCCAACACTGCAAATTTTTATTGCTTACTCGAATTAGAATTTATATTTAATGTGTATTATATATCATGTGTAAATAATAGTAAAATCTTTGACGGACTTATTGGGACCATGTTGTTAATTATTTGAGTGTTAATAGCTGTTTTAATTGGACGATTGCAATTGAGTATGAACCTATACACCTAAATCTTGATATGGTTTTGGAAAGTCCTGTTTCTTTAATTATTATATGTGCCAAAACTTTTACCTGTGTTTAGGTAGTATGTGTCCATATATGTGCATAATAACTGCTGAACAATTTATTCCAATATGAATGCTCAAAGTTAGTTATGCGAGGAAAAGAACAATATTTATTTGTTTATAAAAATAAAGTTATGCATGCAGTAATTAGTTAGAAGTAAAAATTGGTAGAGACCGTACTCTTTGATTCTGGCTTTTAGAATCTTGATTGTTTCAGCCGAAGTAGAAAGGTCGATGCTAACTCCACCGAATCATCCATTTCGGGGTTCCTTAAGGAATTGAGAATAGGTTTAGTGAGCAAAACCGAATTGGGGTAGAATATCTTCTGCTCATCATCATCATTTCGATGGAAGATTGTATGCAAAATGTCTATCTCTTTCACAACCATCTGTTGCAAGCAAAATATATATTAGAATCTAGCAACCTCAATAAAACGAATTATTGCCGCAACAAAAGTTCTGGCATAAATAACTTACCACCTCATGATCAATGACACACTGATCACCCACATCATATGGATGCATAATGAATACGAATATAACTGCCTCAAACACTGTTTTGGCAGTGTTGCCAAACATAAATGCAGCAAGAACAATTTGAGATGACATTAAGACCAGCACTTGAGTGGACAACATTCCCATTATCATACACCAAACAATAATGGCAATTACGATTGCAATCCCAGAAGCGAGCCTATCTAGCTTCTCAAGTGCTTTTCTTGTGTAGTTCAAGGAACGTCTAAGTTCCTTCTCTTCCTTGTGGGATTCATCCTGCAGAAATGAATGACCTTGTCAAATTTTCATCAGTTGTGTGCTTACCATACATACCCAGCTACCTCTGTATGTTCATTTTACTCCTGAAGTCACCTGTTCAGATTTCTGCTGCTTGAATATAAAGAGGTGAATGATATCAGTTTTGGTGGCTCTACAACTGATCAACTTACCAGCCACTTCTTTACAGTTGACTTCTCGATTTGTTTAGCTTCTTCTGCTCCTGGAAACCAGCCCAAAAAACGATTAACATCTTCCTTTCTTTTAATGATGAGCAGGAGGTCGTCCTCTTTAATGTAACTGATGAAAAAAAATTTAAAAAAAATGAAAAGTTAATAATAAATCAGAGAAGGATAACGTATTCTTCAGCAATCTGCTACATCTAACAAAAGTTTTGATAGTTGTATATATTATCCTCACTCGGAATCGGGCTGGGCCGCATTTGTAATTATCTTGTCAGCAACAGCCTTTTTATCCCACTTCATCATTGTCTCTATGTCCTTTCTATCGTCATATGATAACAGGAAGATAATAAATTCGATAGTCCAACATAACAATGCCGTCATATATGTCACACTAAGCCACTTTTTTCGTTTAGTTCTGCGGACCTTACCGGCATCAATCACATATCTTTTTTCCGATGAATCAACTAATGGCATCCTAACAAAGTCTAGATAAGAGGATAACTTTGTTGTCCGATCGATGAATCTACCATGTTGAAATGAAAAAGCCAGTAGCTTAATCAGAAAAGATTTAACAAACCATATTGCAGTGCAGCAAGACACCCCACAAGAGCCTTTGTCACATGGTCTAGAATTTTCGTAGTGTCTTTAGATCGCTCCACCCACGATCGATCAATAAGAACCATGCCAATAGAATGGAACCTAACCAAATCAAAGCTCCCACTCTTTTCCACATCTTTTGCACAAGGTACCCGAGAACTTCAAGCGAGCTCTTAACAAAGAGAGTTGGAATGAAAATCAACAAATTACAAATCGACCAACCATATAAAATGTCTAATACGAAAACGATCCATTTCCACAATTCCAACCCCCATATTAGAGTATCCTTCAACCTCGGCACTGCCAAACTCGCTATTAAGATCCCCACGAGGCAGACAAATAACATGAAGCGGTAACTCTTTATGAGTTTTCTCGTCCAAAACAGTTGAATTCCATGTCTTGGTAAATCTCATCTTTACTTAGACGCTGGATTTTCATGGCTTCGTAATCCTCATCTTCACCTTTTGACTCCACATCCAAAGCTACAAGCGATGACGTCGACTCTAGATGAGAACTTGATCTACCAATACTTGGGACTTCGGTTTTTGAAGCAATCGTCACCCTAACTTCATCTTTGCCTACATTTTCTGCTACTATCCCATCATTTCCACCCATGATAGTTGCTTTCTACCTTTATGTTTCTACGTATTACAAAAAAAAAAAAAAAAACCTTCAGACTTGAACCCCAACTTCCTTTATTTACTGATTTTGGTGCAAACCAATGGAAGGCTACTAGAAAACAGACTCCACAGATCCTAGCAAAGTAACATTGTAAATTCACAAGAGCAACACAAATCGTGATTTGATGCATTGTATAAGAAAGTTGCCACTAGTATTGCACTATTGCCCATATTTGTGTGTACTAAACGCAGTTTGATGCTGCTTGTAATCATTGATGCCTCAAGGTTTTACGGGATCATAGCATTCAAATGGAAAATTCTACGATCTCGTCATTAATTTAAATCACATATATTTAACTATGATCGAATTACTAAATAGTTAATATACATTTATTATATTTATTTTAACAGTTAACAGTTATATCCTCGACGGGACAATCTTAATACTTTTAAACTCAGTAAATTACACCAAAAGTCTTAATGTATTGGAAAGGTTATTTAATGTATTAAGGTTTTTAGTGGTTAAACAAGAGATATAAACCTTTTACTCAACATATCAAATGAGTCATCATATTTTACAAAAATGTTGGACTATTCTTAATTAAATCTCTTAAATTTTTAATTAATGATCAATTATTAACATCTTATTAATTTATTTTTCAATAAATTAATATTTTTTTAATCATTAAAACTATTAATAGCTGAATTAACTTACCTTCAAAAATTCATGTCTTTATTTAATTATTAAAAATGTTAATTAATTTTTTTAGTACACTATTGATATAATTTACTATGATCGAATCTTTTCACCTAATGCATCTAGGGAAAATAACTTTTCGTGATTCGAGGATAGTAAACAAGAGAAATGGAGACGAGTGCTCTTTTTATATTTCATATCACTGTGGCAAGCACACCGACATTGACGATGCAGGACATCACGTGGCTATTTAATTAAAAGAATTGTTTAAATAACAATGCAACTGGTAGCACAGGAGATGACAACAGTTATAAAAGTATTGGCCGGGTTATGAACCGAATCGAATCTGATTAGACCGACTAAAATTTCAATTTTTTTAAAACGGTAGAATTTGTGTTTTGATTCTATCAAATCGCATTACATATGTTTCTTTTAGAAAAACTAAACAATATTTCTTTTTCTTTTAATTATTTTATTAGAAAAGTTAATTTATTTATTTATTTTGATTTACACTTATATCCTTCATGAAAATCAAATTAGATTAGTCATGTCATGTTTCAATATAATTTTGGTATGTATACAAATAAGCTAATTTTAGATTTTAATATCTAGTATTTTCAACATTCTTTTTTGTCTAATTAGTCTACTCTTATTATGTAATTAATTATTGGTTTATATATAATTGATAAGATGTTGAATAAAAGTATAGTGAGTTAAAATTTGCACCCTCTATTAGAATAGCATTTTCTAAATTCTATCAAGTTCAAAATATCATTATAATTCATAATAATAATTCATGACAATGGGTTGGCAAACAATTATAGTTCAATGATAGATGAAATCCTTGCTATAAGTTTTATATATTTATTTTGGTAAATAATTAATATCACGTATTCATATTGGTATTTACATTAGTCATAATAAATATATAATCGACATAGTGTATTTTTATTTTAATAATGGAAAAAGTTTCAACTATAAATTAAATCATACTGAACTTTTTTTCTTTTTTTTGCAAACAATTACAAATTAAACTAGATAGTTAGACTCAAATTTAAAATAAAAACTGTAGTGTATCACATTCACCCCTAATAAGTAATAGGATGCTTAGATTATTTAAGGAAAAATTAAGAATTAAGGAATCCATATCCATACAATGTTTGAATAGTAAAGGAATTGGAATAGAAGGTAGTTGTGAGGAAAGAAAAGAAAAATAAATAAATACGAAAGAAATGAAGAACTTTTAGAATACTATCAATGGGATCATCTAGTCAATCATTTAACCATTAAAATAAATAGTAATTAGCATGTTGATTGTTTTTGTGGTGTGATGATAATTCGGTCTGAATTTGAGTCATTAAATGTCCGAAGAGACCATAGAATTGTTTCAAAAGGAATGATTTGGATGAAATTAGCCTTGATTATGGACTAATGGCATAACTCATATAAAAATAATAATAATAATAATAAAAATAATAATAAATCAATTTTCCAATAGCAGCTTAAATGGGCTTAATTTTTTATCCAAAAAGGGTTACGATGTTTATAACACCAAATCAAGGATTGATTTAAGGCCTAAAACAATCAATTTTAATCTTTTGGGCTTCGTAGTTTTGGATTTCTTTGAAATTTTTTTTCTTATTTTTATTTAGGTGTCTTATTTAGGTTCAGGTTATATATATTTATTATGCATGTCTTTTATGCACAGCTTTTTCAGAAAATAAAGTTTCCTTTTATGTTTCAACATTGTCTTCTCATTCTGAAAAGTTATGAATATTTTTATTTGGATAAAGAAGAAAAGAAATTGAATAGAAAATTAAAATATATGAATTTTTTATTTTAATTAATAGAAGTCTCTATGTATCGAATATACCCTTTTATTTTCAGAGCAGATTTTTCATCTTATTTACATTTTATTTTTGTGCCTCACCTAATGCTTTGTTTGTCAATAATGAAATCAATAGAAAGTTGTGGAAGTGGGAAGAAATCGATCGAAGTTTGTGTTTGGATAAATAAAATACATGTAGCAAATGATAAAAATAAAGACAAATTGAAAGGGAACATTTCCAAATTTAATCCACATTTTGTTTCTATCCTCTCTCTACTTTGGAAGAGAAAACGGTAGTTATCAATGGAAAGGAAAAATTTCCTAATCACATTCCCTTCCTTCTCTCAATTCAAACGTAGTGTTAAGTTCAAAGTGAAATAAACATTTTTTTTTTTTTTGGTTGGTGAGGGGAGGGGGCGTGGGCGCAATCGAATTTTTGAAATAGTTAAAATAAAAATAAACATTATGCCAAATAGTGAAAATAAAGATTGAACTTTTAATGATTAAAATAGAGGAACAGTGTGATACTAATAGATTTAAATAAAGCTTGTGTCACCATCCCGTACATGTATCATGCTGAGTCAATTTGGCTGTGTTATCTCTGTTTAAACCAACAAGAATTATGTTGATCTCTATTTTAGTTGCTTAGAAGTTCAATACTTCGTATGAATTTGACCTCAAATATTGATGGTCATATGTAACTTTTTTATTACTTGATTATTAGCACCGATAAATGAAGTTTTTAGTAGTATAAACTTTAATAACAATTTTCCAAACTTAACGTATACATATGCGGACTTGAAAAATTCAATGGTCCCGTTATTAATTTGATGGGACTGTCCCTATCCAATAACTCGCACCATATAAAACAATAATCAAAATAATAAAATAGTTATTATTCTAATTATTATATTTATTTTAGTGGTTAGATGGTTGACTAGATAGTTCATCGATGAAACACATAAGCTCCTACAGACTTATTATGAATTGACTTATTCCATGACAATATTGAACTTTGTGAAGAGAAAGGAAAGCCAGAAAATAGCAAGTTTAACGAGAAAGAACACCACCAAATACCATTTTAAGATCTATTAGCTAGCCTTCTTCTTGGCGCCATTCAGCCGACCGAAAAAATGAAATTTTGTATGCAGGCCATTAATTTTTATTTTCCATTTACTTGAAGTTAATAGAGCAGCAATACCCTTTATTTCTTCAGTTATTTAAATTTAATTGAGAAAGTAATTGTTACTTTTAAGGTATAAAAATTTCATTCCTTAATAGAAAGTTCGTGTAATGTGATAATTATAATCATTAAAATCAACCACCGAAAAAATGAAAATAAATAAATAAATAAACCCTCTTTTAACTTTGTTCTATTATATATATGACTATATCTCTATATGTATATACATATATATAACGTACTATATCTCTATATATTAGTTGTTAATTAGTCTATACATATGTAGGTGTATGGGTTCAATTTAAGAAATTATATGCATTCCCTATGACTATCAAGGATTAATGTAATGGCATGCACACAAGAGATGAGTATCAAAGAAAGAGAGAAGTATAAAGATTAAAATCCATGTTAAATTTGGGCTCAAATCGATAGATGAAATTCAACTCTCCACAACATTCGCAAGATTATATATATCTATAAATACAACGTAACTTCCTATATGTACTGCTTGTGAACCAAATAAACAAAAGAAACCTTAGAAACAAACTGAAAACATTCTAACATGTAGCAGTAATCTCAAGTGCGTAAAAGCTAGTACCTTTTAACTTAATGGAGTGATGAGAAAGCAAAGAAGAAATTGGGTGTGTGAAAAAGTGAAGGAATTTCGAACTTAAACTTTCCATTTTCACCTATTTCAAGTCAAATCAACGAAGCGTACCTAATAATAAATAATAATAATAATAACAACCCCCCAAAATCTAACTTTAAGGAGTTCGTTTTCAAATGCATAAAAGTAGTATCTTAAATCCGAGTGATGAAAAAGTAAGGGACAAAAAATGGGTAGGTGAGAAGTGTGAAATTTGATGCAATATACAAGTATCCAACTGTCACTTACCTTAAATTTGGTGTTTATCAACAAGAAGAAAGAACAAATCTTAACCTTGACCTTGTGATGGTTCCCCTCCACCCCCGTCCGCCCCCCTCTTTTTTTTTCTCTTTTTCTTTTGTCTTTTCAGAGACAGAAATGGAATAATTCTAAAGAACGTAGAAAGATGTACGCGCAGTGTGTTTGTGTCCTGAGAAAATTAGTTTATATAGAAGAGAGCGGCTGACCAAGCAAATCATTGCGGAGTGCACATGTGCGCTATCAGACAAGGAGTTATTAGTTACACGCTTACCAGCTGTTTAATCCCGAGAAATATAAATCACAACTGTGCTTTTACGATGGACAGATATTATATAATGTGTTAAATTACACTATAAGAAATAAATTAATTTAAAATATTAATGTTTAAAATTATTAAAAAAAGATCCTTATGGGATACAATCAGACTGGCGTTCAATAATTGCAGCTGTCTAATCCCGAGAAATATACTAAATCAAATGGGTTAGTAGTTACAGCTGTTTAATCCTGAGAAATATAATAAATCAAATGGGTGCTATGACGATGGACAAAAACATAATATTTAATTCCCGTAAGCTTTTGTTAAAAAGGGAAGAGAGGGTTCACATGGGAAATGGACCATTTTTTTATTTCTTTCTTTCTTTTTTCTTTTTTTTTTTTTTCTTTAACATCTTGAGGTATGCTAAATTACTAATTAAACATCGGTGCTATAATAGTCCCATTTTCTCATGCGGTGCGGTGCTATAATAGTCCCATTTTCTCATGCGGTGCACTGTCAATGAACAATGTTGTCAAAAATAGGTTCATGTAAGTGTTATCGGAGAAGGGATGAATAGTTACAAGATGTGTAATCTCAAGATTTATAAATCAAATGGGTGTTCATACAATTGATAAAAATATGGGATCTTATTAAATATTTTGATTTTGATTTATATTTTATTTGTATTTAATTTATATCTGTAATTTATTTGTATATTATCTATATATGGTTTATTTGATCAGTTTATGAGTAAAATGATATATTTTTTGTTTATATTTATTTTCTTGGCAAATTTTATTCAAAAATAATAAAATAAAAACAAAACTTACACAGAAAAGATAAAACATTCAAAAATACCATTAATATAACTCCAATGTCTGTAAGCATTTGTCAACAGAGGGAGAGAGTGATCATGTGCACACTATGAGACATGGACTTGGCAGTTGCAATTGTTTAGTCCCGGGAAATAATATTAAATTTCAAATGGTGTTCCCAGTGGACAAAGACCGTAATATATATAATTTCCAATCGGGTGCACTATATGATTACGACGGCCACTCCGTTTACTTTTCTATATATTGTTTAACTATATATTGTTTAATTATATTGTTTAAGTAATAACATTTTAAAAAATTGTTCATCAAATTTTTATTCTATATTAGATAGAAGCTGAGACATATCCATAAACTAATATATGTATATAATTAGAAATATAACACATGTAGGTTGTATTGTAAAAATAATTTATTATAAATTCTTCAATTGAACTTTCACATGGTGATTTCACTTATATATAATTTTTTAAAATACATACAATATCCCTAAATTGTTGCTAAGATCTTAAGTTCATCATTAAAATGATTTAGAAAAAAGAATGAATATACAATTTTATTGAAGGTATAAATTATGTGTGTGTATCTATATGGAACTGGGCATGGATTCTGTCTAACCCTGTAATCTGGTCTGGCCCAACATCAACAGGCATCACACATCAATTAACCTAGTAGGTTGTCGGATTAGGTCAGGTCAGATTAGGCCTCAAACCAATGCGATTTGCTAGATCGATGAAGTCATCAAAAAAAAAATAAAAATAAAAACAACTTTAGAAAAAAAGTGTAAGGGAAAAAAAAAAGAAAAGTGAAAAATATATAAATAAAAGTATGTTTAAACTGCTTTTGATGTGAATACTGAAAATTCATTACTACTCATGACATTAAATGTGTTATTGTTATCAATACAAGTAATAAATATGATTGAATAGTCATTTGATTGGAGTTTTATAAAATACTAATCAAAGTTATTTCTTATTTTTCAACTATTGTGAGGACCCAGATTCACTACTTAATTAAAACATGCAAATCAAGTTCCACATCCACATATAACTTTCAAGATAACATGTAAGCCTGTCCGTAAAGAGAAAGTTTGTAGAATTGCTTGTCCAAACATGTTATAAGAACCATTTGATAACATTTCATAAAAAAAAATTCATACATAATATTACAAACTTTCTTACCACTTGCATAAACAAGGCAAAAAGAATACTACTTATATATATAAACATAAGAACTTATAAACTTAAACTCTAGGTCATACTTAAAATATAATACATATAAGTTATCAAAACATCTAACAACTATTACATTAGTCCAAAAACAGATTCCTCCTAATCTATTAAAAAAAATTTCCTTCTTAGAGGTTGGGGCTCCTAATCATCCCAGTCGTCCAAAAAGTCCTCAAAATTGGTTTCATATCCTAACTGAGTATAAAACTCATCATCATTAACACCTGAAATAGAAGATTATGAGCCAAAGGCCCAGTACATAAGTAACAAAAGCAAATATGTAGTAACAAGATCTCTTAGACTAAATGCAATGCATCAACTATCCATTTATTATCTATTAATTAAGTTTGTAAATCAACAAAAGAGTATTCAAACTCTGAAGCAAGCTACTGGGAAGCTGGGAGTCCTGAGTAATGATACAATGCTTAGGGAGTTGATAGGTAACCCGAATACCTATTTCTTCTAAATGATTTAACTAATAAAGAAAAAAGTAATTTTATTTAAGGTTAATAGACGTTACTCAACTTTACTTAACGTAATCATAATATCACTTAGTTCAACCGGTCCATAAACGTGAACTAAATCATATTATTTCTTTCTAAGATAAACAAATGTTATATCGATAATATTTTCCCTATCAATTACCCGCCTACTCTCTTATAAAAGTCATGGCACCATGATAGAGCTAGCCTAAGCACCTAACTACTATGTCCGCGCTGACAAGGTTGTCGCTCCCTAGATCAGATTAAATGACGAAAAACACAACCAACTCAAACAACTTATAATTTCTATATGATTATAACTTAAATTATGCTTATCCTAAGTAAACAATAATCAAAGTTACTGTGTACCTAGAATATTTAATAAAAGACCTATATACTTTTTCAACTAAGATGGATTATCTGAAACAAAAGAATTTGATTCATGTAAAGTAAAATATTATCTTTAAGCAAGTTCTAAATTCTTGATTCAAAAAAACTTGAATAACATTAAATTCGAATCCTTCATATAATAGTTTATAACATATATATATATATATGCCACGCCCCCGTATGGAATAGCATGGGTGCCTACACGTTCTGTGCACCTTAGAACACAAATTTTGTAGCTTTTAAAGACGTAACTCCCCTGTTTTTCTACTTCATTTTATCACTTTTTACTTGTTCTAAATCATCTTAAACTTAACAAAACCATATACAATCCATCATATACTCCCAACAATACCGAAAACATAATTACTTCTCATCATTCACATCAAACAACTTCAATCATCACTTATCAAGGAATCAAACCATTCGTCTCCAACTTTCACCTTCACAATAACTTCAACACTTCTTGTACTCAACAACCAATTCAAGAACTCATGTACTACAACTTCAAAGATCTAAAAGTTTTCTCAAAAACTCAATAACCAACTCAACGTATCAAGATTACTTGTAATCTAACATGAGGATGACTTTTGATAGAAATTTCATGGAACAAAGAGATAATAATCATCACAAAATGACATGTAAGCTTACCTTAACTTGTAGATGATGATTGTAGGAGAATTCTTAGTGAATTGAGCAAGAAAATATGAATGAGAAGATTAAAGAATTGGAAGTTGAAGAACTGACAAATTTAGGGCTTGTTTTTGGTTTGTGATTTTAGCAAAAATGAAAGTTGATATTTATTATATTTGACTTTTGTTGGCAGATTTTTGAGTGGGCTTTGCCTTTGTTTTTGGGCTTGGCATGGGCTTTATTTTAGCCAAATCTTCTACTAAGCTTGGGTTTGGGTTTTGGTTGGGTTTTAATCTAATAAAACTTGTGTTTTTCATGCATTAAACAACTATCAATACTATTATCGAAGCTCATTAACACAACAACATAATACTACTCAACTTTAATTTATATACACAATCAAACATACAATACATCACAATTAATAATTCATGTTAGCACATCATATTTTATTATCAAATTATCCACTACAATTCTATATCTCAAGCAAACATATTACATGTGTATTCTAATTAATTATGCATTAGAATTTTGGATATTTCAACTATATAGGACTTATTATTGTCTTTGTCGAAGTTAATTGTGAGTTAGAATGTTTTGTAGTCACAAATTGCCAATCTCACAATTATAACCAGATAAGTTTGTGTACAAATAAATGTACACATTAAACAATTCTTCTTTATTTTTTTTGGAAGGGGGTATGGTTTGTGGTTAATTTCATAATTGGTACCTCAACTTTGGCAAAATATGCAATTAGGTGCGTGAATACAAAAATTAATCAATTTAGTACATAAACATGAAAGTTATCAAATTAGTGCCTAAAACTTTTAAATTAATCAATTTAATACCTAAAAGTACTTGACGTGAGTATTATTGGCATATACGAAAAGTTTTTCAAGTGCCAAATTGATCATTTTTAAAGTCCAAATACTAAATTGACCAATTTCAAATTTAGATGCCTAATTTTATTTTATCAAAGTTTGAGTACCATTTATGACATTAAAAAATTGTATTTTTTTTATCATTACAATATGGGAAGGTGGAATCGAACATTTGAGAGATAAGGAGAGATGTCTCAAATATTCAATTCCACCTTCTCATGTTGTAATTTTTTTAAAAAAAAGGCAATTCTTTAATAAAATGGATTAAAGAATATTTTTCTTAGGTTGTTTATATTCTTGTCCTCAATTTTGTTTCTAAGCAAAGAGTGTTTATATTCTAGCTTCATGTACGGGTTTGTAAAGAAGGTCAAAGTTACACCAAGTAATTATTGGTCAAAGGATTTTCAAAGCACGTGGATGAAATGGTAAATCATATATGTAAAGCCCTAACCTAAAAGCATTATCAGCCCGCCATGTGTCATTACCAAAGATTGACATACAAATGCTATATTTTCTAATCCTCCAATATATGTAACTCAAATATCACCAATAACTCTCAAATAAAGGATACTTGAAATAAAATGTCCTCAATTCATCTAAATAAAAAAACTAACAATTTAACCTTATTGAAATAACATAATCTCCAATATAATTATAAACTAATCATAAAAATATTGTTTTTCTTTCCTGCAATCACTAAACCTAAGATCACTAATCTCAACTATCAACAAAAGGATCAAATCTACTATCGCTTTCCCCATAGTCCACGAATACTTCGTGGCCCGTCAAGTCATAGATAATAGAATCCTCACTTGTACCTATGGGAAAAATAAGGATTGAGCGAAAAATGCCCAGTATGCCAAACCCAAAACACATGCACATGATCAAAGCAATAAGGAATATCACATACGACTTAGAAACTAATGCAACAAACACCAATTATTATCTTTTCATGTATTTTATAATTCTAATAAGGAATATCACATACGACTTATTAGAAACTAATGCAACAAACACCAATTATTATCTTTTCGTGTATTCTATAATTCTAATTATTTATCTTCTATCTATCTTTTTATAACCAGTAGATTATAAAAAATTAATTTTTTTTATTGTAATTGAAATTTAAGGTTAGCTATGATTGCTCGTTGAGTTATTGACTTGTGTTGTAGAATCCTGTTTTAAGAATATTTATTTAACAATTGATGATCATGAATTTTCTAAGGCTATTCTAGAGTTTTAAATATTAGGATTAGTCGAAAATCATTGTTTTATTATTTCAACGAGTATGGGTTTTATTTTCTAACTATATCAAATTTCTTCACACTTTAATAATTTTAAATCGCAAAAAATTAGGACTACTTTTTGCGACTTTTATTATAGTTCTTTAAGATTCTATATTATATTTTTAGTAATTATTATAATTAGGTTATGTAAATTTGGGGGATTACATTTAATTATGTAGTAATCAACTCATAGTGATTTATGATCATGACTTTTCTATCACATTGGATTGCAAATAATAGTTGCTAAGCAATATCTTGGTATATTAGATATACATTGCCTTCTTGTATAGAAACTTAGAGAGTTGACGCAAGGAAAAGAAAATTGATTGGAAATAATGAAATCATGTCAATAATTAATTCGGAGTTAGAATTAATTTGTTCCGAAATAATGAATCATATTTTTATCATTAAAGCATTATCACCCATAGGTTAATAATAAACTAATTGTTAAATGCATTTAATAATTCTTTTCGGTGGTAATTGCATGTTATATAAATCAAACAAAAGGGAATTCGTGGCCAAAAACTATTTTGGCTGAGTACAAAATCAGAAGCCATATCCCTATCATCAGCTATATGTAGCTTAGAAGAGATTATAATGTCCGTAAGACATCTAGGTAAGAAATTAAAACAGCGAAAGCGATGGTGTTCGGGCATGAAAAATCCTTGCACAAAAAATGTCCTATATATGGAATGCCATACTTTAGCTTGCTTAGAAGAGATTATAATGTCCCTATGACATCTAGGTAAGGAATCAAAAAAACAAAAGGGATGGTGTTCAGGCATAAAAATCATCCCACAAAAAATGTTCTATCTTCTATGTATGGAAAACCACACTTTAGCTTTTGGCTTTTTTTAGTTATAAAAAGGTATCAAATTCCATGCTTCCTATCCCCCCCTACGTGGATACATTGGAGGGACTGAAAAGGGATTGTAGTTGAAGACCTTGTGGTAAATATATTTTCGCAAAGTTACTTTGACTCTCGAATCTCACTTGAACTCCAAGTTGTGGGGGAGACAATATTGATGATACAAGTAAAGGTATTTTTCTTAATATCTCTTGTATAATTTATTTTTCATTTTGGGGATCCTAATATCGTTTTTGTAGAAATTTCTTTATCCACATTGTTCACTCTAATCAACAAAACTTAATATAGATACGATATATTTGTTTAGGAAAAATGCTATGATAGATAAACAGTTAATCGGTAAGTGTAGATCATAATAAATATTAAATCATCCAAATTCAATTAATTATTAGGTAAAAGATTGCACAATACATCTGCATATTTTTTATTTATAACATTCTTCAACTTGCCATTTGTGTCAACCCAAAACTAATTTGATTTCAACACTAAGCACCACTATGAGGCTTCCAGCAAATTACATATAAAACGACATATGTGTAATTATATATGCAGATGGGGCAGACCGTACATATATTTCACATGCAGTTCTTGAGGAAGGAGACAGTACTTGATACGATGATCTTCCAAGATCTTCTTCAACTCCAAAATTAATTTGGATCTTCGTCTATCTTTTTCCAACTGTTTTGGAAGTTTATATTGTGAGTTACACAAATAGTTATTTTTAAGTTTCCAGTGTTGTCGATGTCCTTAACTACAACACTCCGCTTGGATTGCCAGTATTGCTGATTTTCATCCAAGTATCTGAAAAATAGTGAAACCACATCAAGATTAATGATTTTCTTTTCTTTTTCCACACTTTTTTGCAATCATTTAGTAAGTTTTGGTAATAACATGTACAACTTTAGGCTAGCAAATTAATTTGGACTTTATAGGTTAACCAAGTGTATAGACAAAAAAATATTATTTCAGAATTTAGCTTCTCGCAATCTAACTAGGTTCAATAAATCCAAATCTTTATGTTTATAAAGATTGAGTACTTGGAAGATCCAGTGTCATGAGAAAAAGCATATCTAGGAAAGGCCAATCCCGCAACCAGTAATCACAACATTGATAAAAGACAATATAAAATTGATAAATTTAAAGCACATTAGATCCATAGTTTAATTGATATCATCAATTGGGTGTTTGACTATCTTTTTAACTGTAAACCTCCAAAGTTTTAGAATCGGTTTAGCTTAAACTCTAGTATGAAAGTCAACCGAAAACCCTAAAATCAATAAAACCCTAGTTAAACGTAATGGTTTAAGTCCAATAATCCCGAATAAGGAACCTCGAGAAAGTAAGTAAGAGTTTAGTATGTAGAATAGTTCGTAATTACTTAAAGAAGCTTAAAAAGATCAGATTAGTAAAACTGCGAATCGTTTTGAACCCGAATTGATACAGTTCTTGAAAGACGTGTCCTAGGGCTCGAAATAGTAAAAATATTCCGAATATACCAATAGACTCGTAAAAATATAAGGTTTTCAAAAATATCAGTTTTATAATTTTTCAGTAAGTAAAAATAAAGATATTGCAATTATACATGTATTTTTTTACTCGGTACTTTATTAGTTCATATTTTTTACATTACACTATTTCATTACTATTCTACACTATTATTTTATCTCTAGTTTTTCTAACACCTACTTTACAACACATACCTATAGCATCTACTTTTTACCTTTTCCATAACTTTATTTCACATCTAGCTTTTATTACTTCATTTAGTCAACAAAATATAAAAAAATAAAACTCTCTCTCTCTTCTTACTCCCATGGCCGATCCCTTGTCCCTCTCCTCTCAATTTTGTTTTAGTTTTCTTTTATTTAAGTCACTCAATAATCACTCCACATTTTCTATAAGTATCCCCCTCCTTTTCATTTTCACATAATGACTATCACAAATTTCTCTACCAAATCTCTCTCAAATTTTCCTCTTCACTCTCTCCAATACTCTCTCAAAATAATCTCAAACTACTTTTACCTACACAAAAACCATAACCATATAATACTTCAAAAACCTTCTTTGGGTAAATTTTCCTTATATTTTCTTCTTCTCATGTCATGTAACTTTACATGACCATGATCTGAGTTTCCAAAAATTAAATCTGATGGAAGCTACACTATGTTCATATATTGTTCTTGTTCATGAATATCTATTTATGTTTATGTTGTTATTTTACATTGTTCATATTGTTATTATATCTAAGTATAATATGTATCTATATATATATATATATTCTTTAGAGCATATAAGCTCACTTGTAATTTATTTATTTTTAAGCAAAGTAATTTATTTATTTTTTTTATTGCAATTTATTTATTTCTTATTGTTTTAAGACAAGTCTCTAGTCTTAGACTTGTCCTCATCAAGTCAAAATTTTTTTATTTTATTTTATTTTATTTCTTTCTTTTGGGACTAGTCTACTTCTTAGTCCCGAGAGCCTTGAAAAGCTAAGACTCCAATACTTGATTATTTATTGTTTATGTTATTTTTGCTTGTTATTATTTCTATAAATCATGCTCATTAAGATTGTTGTCCAAATTTTCCAAGCTCTAAAAATATTTGATAAAAAGGAGATTTTTATCACTTAGGAATAAGTTTATATGAAATATAAAATCTATGGTTAAAAAAATAAAGTTATTCCTTTCCAAGTTATAAGAAGAACTCACTACAATTTTAGAAGCTACTTTGTTTGAAAAGCTTTTCAAATCATTCTATATCACTTTGTTTTTTAAAATAAAATGATTTTTGATACAAAAATGATTTCTATAAAAACATATATAAAGGAATTTTATGAAAAAGGAATGAGAATTTTCAAATTAAGACCTTTTCAAACAAATGGTAAAAGAAAAATTGTAAGAAAAATAAATAGAAAAAGTAGATTAATATAGAGAATTTAGAAAAGAAGAAAATTCCTTTTCGAAAAAGTCATCTAGGAAAAAATAATAAGTCAAACATAAAGTAATTCTTTGAAAATAAAAGAATCAAAATATTCATTTCAAAAGATTTACAAAATGAATTTCTTGTAAACTATGGTTTTCTAAACTCCTAATTAACATTGTTTTACTCAAGAAACATGGTTGGACAACAAACACTTGAGCATGAATAAAATATGAGCTAAGTAGCTATAAAAAGATGATTTTTCAACTATATAGATAATTAAGCATTTATCAAACAAATTTTGAACGATTTAATGTTTGAAACAAATTGTTTTTGGGTTAGGAAAATTCGTGGTGAATTTGATCACTACTGTTTCAGAGCCTATATGATCTAGTTTGATAAAAATAGTTTTAGAAATGGGTAGATCTTTTTGATTAAGTAGAAATCGATATATTATATGCGCGATTTCGAGTTAAAATGACCAAGTTATGACCATTTTAAATTGGAATTCTCCTTTATACGAACTTTGACGTTCTTATGACATTGTTTTGTCAAAATTCAAGAAAATCATCAAGAAATACTCATTTTGGGTATTTTCTTTGACTAGGTGATTCCGAGGAAGGATACCCATACCCCAAGGACTATTTCGACTAAGTGGATTATGTGAACAACTCATCTATTTAGAGAATTGTCGACATGGCATCGTGCGTTTATTTTCTTAAAATGCTTTACTTGATTGTGCTTGTAGTCTAGTTGCATAGAATTAAGAAAAGACAAATGGATATGTATGCAAGAAAATTTGTTGAAAGAATCCTAAGATATTGATGCCGGAATGATTTAATGTTTGTTTTAGTATAACACTTGATTTGTATGAAATTATATCACCTTAAATTTGATAATAATGATGCTATGATATCATAAATAAACTGATACATGCATATCACGAAGTGAGTCACATTGCATTGGGTTATTTTCCTTGGGTGAGAACGATGTTAGCTCAGGTTGAAAGCAACACTTGGCGGAGTGACTGAAAGCGATTGCTTGGCAACATGGAATTAAATGCTTGGCAGAAAGTTCGGAAGCACGACTCAATTCAAGTAGACTTAATATGCTTAGCGGTATTGATCGAAAGCATAAATCTTTTTAACTAAAACTACTTGTTTTGAGGTTACGTATCACCAAACCCCGAATGGGAGGCATAAATCGATTCAATATGTAGTTCCCGAAAAACTATATGTCTTGTTTGCCCATGTGTATGTTGCATTTCATTTGTCTGCTTAAATAACTTGTGTGAATTTTATTTCAAGAAGTCATTTATGGAAATAGTTCTCACAAAGCCTATTAGATTATACCCCTATAGATATTTTTTGCAGTTCATCTATTTGTGGTTGATGCCACGTGGACCCTGCATCTAGGTATTTTCCTTTTAGTTAAAGAATTTCTAGATGTAGTTTAGTGTTGGATAAGATATAGAAATATTCTTGTAATAGATTTATAACTGGGGAATGCCCCTAAGTTTTGTAAGATTATTGTTATGAACAAATGAATATTATGAATCCTCTTTTCTTAATTTGTTAGTATATCTTCTTAAGCTTCAGAATTTCATGTATGGTCTTCTAAATTTGTGAGAGCACGCCTTATACTTAATATCAAAGCTTTTGGGAATGGCTAAGGTTGTCATACTTAAACTTTTATATTGAGTGTGACGGACTGTTACGTTTACGGTACCCCTTGGGGCGTGACAGTTTAAGTTGGTATCAGAGCATGGTTAAGAACCTAGGAATCATAATTATAGAATTGGACTTAAGAAGAAATAAACTAGAATAGAAATAAGAAAGACTTAGATGAGATAGAATAGGTAGAATAAGCTTTCTGACTTCTCTCTCTTTTGCATAGATTACCATAGATGAAGCCCGTCTGTAGGCTAAGAACTTCAGGAAGGGACCCTTTGAAAACTTGGAAAATTACCGACTGAGACTTAGGGTGTTATGCGAAGAATTTGCTTTAGCCGGACAACTTAAGGCCGTCCAAGAAATGTTTCTAATCTGGAAAAGAGGAATGATACAAACAGAGTAGAAAGGAGTAGTACAGAATATCCACAACTGCCCCATAGGAAAGAAAATGACCGAGCTAAAGATGATATATGCCGTGAAACGAATCGTTGCCATAGCTGAAGACTGACCGATGCTGAGGGAAGCAACATTTGTCCTTACGATATATTTGTGTGTATTATACACAGCTTGATGCTGCTTGTAATCATTGATGCCTCAAGGTTTTACGGGATCATAGCATTCGGATGGAAAATTCTATGGTCCCACCATTAATTTTGATAAGATTGGTCGCGTCATCATAAAACAGCTCATATCATAGCTTAAAATAGCTAATATTCCATTTATTATATTTAATTTAATAGTTATATTATGGATGGGACAGTCTTAATAGTTTTAAACTTAGTAAATTACACCAGAAGTATCAATGTATTGGGAAAGGTTATTTAATGTATTAAGGCTTTTAGTGGTTAAAAAAGAATATAAATTTTATCCAGTATATCAAATGAGTTATAAATGATTTGCAAAATGTATTTAAGGTATCAATATTTGAATTAATTTTAATTAAATCTCTTAAATTCTTAATTAAGGATCAATTATTGATACCTTATTTGATTTATTTTGAAATACATTGATGTTTTTTTTAATCATTAAAATTATCGATTGCTTGAATCAACTTACCATCAAATATTGATACCTCTATTTAATTATTTAAAATGTTAATTAACATTTTTTTAGAGTACAGTGTGATATTATTTACCATGATTGAATCTTTTCACCTAATGTATCTACGGAAAATAACTTTTCGTGATTCCAGATAAAAGAATTTATTGCTTGATTATTAGAGCAATTGACATCGGATATTGATGGTCATATGTAATTGTTTTTATTACTTGATTATTAGAGCAAATAAAAGAATTTTTTGGTATTATAAACTTTAATAACGATTTTCCAAACCTAACGTATACATATGTAGATTTAGGAAAATTTTATGGTCTATCATTAATTTGATGGGATCATCATTATCCAACGACTTATACCATATTCAATCATGATTAAATCAGTAAAATAATTAATATTTTAATTATTATATTTATTTTAACGGTTAAATGGTTGACTAGACGGCCCCATTGATAGGATCATAGAAGCTTCCAAAAACTTATATATTAATTGATATATTCCATGAAAATATTGAACTTTGTGAAGAGAAAGGAAAGACAGAAAATGGCAAGTTTAACCAGAAACGACACGACCAAATACCATTTTAAGATCTATTAGCTAGCCTTCTTCTTGGCGCCATTCAGTCGACCGAAAAAAACGAAATTTTGTATGCAGGTCATTAATTTTTACTTTCCATTTGCTTGAAGTTAACAGAGAAACAATACCCTTTATTTCCTTATTTATTTAAATTTGATTGAGAAAGTACTTTTTACTTCTAAGGTATAAAAATTTTCATTCCTTAATAGAAAGTTCGTGTAATGTGATGATTACAACTCATTAAAATCAGCCACCGATAAAATAAAATAAATAAATAAACCCTCTCGCTATATGTAGATACATATATATAACTTACTATATCTCTATATATTACTTGTTAATTAGTCTATACATATGTAGGTGTATGGGTTCAATTTAAGAAATTATACGCATACCCTATGACTATCAAGGATCAATGTAATGGCATGCATGTAAGAGATAAGTAACAGAGAAGGAGAGAAGGGTATAGAAGGAGGAGCATGCAATCCTAATAAACTCAAATGTATTTTTGTTACTGTTCTAAGACAAAAATCCAGAAGTAAGAACGTGTATCATAGAATTTTAGAGTAGCTCAAATGAAAGGGGCATAATATTTATAGAACTTAGTTATTTCTCAAACAGCGATAATAAGCAATAGTTAAGATAGTCGCCCCTTACAAGTGGATCCGTATTGGGCTTCCTTAAGGATCTAATCCACAAAAGACACTTTTTTGTAGTATATGAGCCTTATTAATATGTTAGAATTGGACAAATCAAAACATTCTAACTTGTAGCAGTAGTCTCGAGTACGTAAAAGCTAGTACCTTTTAACTTAATGGAGTGATGAGAAAGCAAAGAAGAAATTGGGTGTGTGAAAAAGCGAAGATATTTCGAACTTAAACTTTCCATTTTCACCTAATTCAAGTCAAATCAACAAAGCGTACCTAATAATAATAATAACCCTCAAAAAGTCTAACTTTTGAGATAAGGAATGGTGCTATCAAAAATAGGTTTATGTAAGTGTTATGAGATAAGGAATGAGTAGTTACAAGAAATGTAATCTTAAGATATATAAATCAAATGGGTGCTCATACAATTGAAAAAAATATGGCATTAGTTTGATTTTTATCTATATTTTATTTGTATTTAATTTGTATTTGTATTTTATTTATGTTTTATCTGTACATGATTTAGATAGTCAATTTATGAGTAAAATGATATGATTTTTTTTATCTATAATTATTTTTTTGTAAATATTTATTTGAAAGCAATAAAATAAAATACCAAACATACATAGAAAAGATAAAACAAACAAAAATTCCATTAATATAGCTCCAATGTCTGTAAGCATTTGTTAAAAGAGGGAGAGAGTGTTCATGTGTGTACTATCGGACAAGGACTTGGTAGTTGCAATTGTTTATTCTGCGAAATAACATTATATTTCAAGTGGTGTTCCAGTGGACAAAGACGTAATATATATAATTTCCAATCGGGTGCACTATATGATTACGCCGGTCATTCCAAGGGTTATGTTTTCTCTTACTTTCCTATATATTGTTTGACAATATATATATTGTTTAATTATATTATTTAAGTAATAACATTTAACAATATTATTCATCTAATTTTTATTCTATATGAAATAGAAGCCGAGACATATCCATGAACTAATATATATATATATATATAATTATAAATATAACAGATGTAGGTTGTATTGTAAAAATAATTAATAATAAAAATATAGGGTATGCAAATTTTAATTTATTATAGGTTCTTCAATTGAACTCTCACATGGTGATTTCACTTATATATAATTTTTTTTAAATACATACAATATCCCTAGATTGTTGCTAAGATCTTAAGTTCATCATTAACATGATTTAAAAAAAAAAAAAAAGAATGAATATATGATTTTATTGACGGTTTAAATTATGTTGTGTATATATATATGGAACTAGGCATGGATTGTGTTTACCCCGTAATTTTGTCTGGCCAGGCCCAACATCAACAGGCATCACACATCAATTAACCTAGTAGGTTGTCGAGTCTAGGTCAGGCCTCAAACTAATGCGACCTGCTAGATCGACGAAGTCATTAAATTAAAATAGAAAAATAAAAACAGCATCAGAGAAAAAGTGGAAGAAAAAAAAGAATGTGGAAAATATTATTTATATATATAAAAGTATGTTTAAACTACTTTTGATGTGAATACTAAAAATTCATTACTACTCATGACATTAAATGTGTTGTTGTTATCAGCACAAGTAATAAATATGATTGAATAGTCATCTGATTGGAGTTTTATAAAATACTAATAAAAGTTATTTCTTGTTTTTCAACTATTATAAGGATTCAGATTTGCTACTTAATTAAAACATGCAAATCTAGTTTCCCAGCAACATATAACCTTTATGAACATGTAAGACAGTTTATAAAGAGAAAGTTTGTAGAATTGTTTGTCCAAATATGTTATAAGAACCATTTGATAACATTTCATAAAAAGAATTCATACATAATATTACAAACTTTCTTACACTTGCATAAACAAGGCAAAAGGAATACTACATATATATATATATATTATGTATACAAACATAAGAGCTTCTGAACTTATCCTCTAGGTCATACTTAAAATATAATACATATAAGTTATCAAAACATCTAACAACTATTACATTATTCCAAAAACATATTCCATCTAATCTATTATAAAAGATTTTCCTTCATAGAGGTTAGGGCTCCTAATCATCTCAGTCGTTCAAAAAGTCCTCAAAATCAGTTCCATATCCTAACTAAGTATAATACTCATCATCATCAATACTTGAAATAGAAGATTATGAGCCAAAGGCCCAGTACGTAAGTAACAAAGGCAAATATGCAGTGACAAGAACTCTTAGACAAAATGCAATGCATAAACTATCCATTTATTATCTATTAATTAAGTTTGTAAATCAACAAAGGAGTATTCAAACTCCAGAGTAAGCTACTGGGAAGCTGGAGGTCTTGAGTAATGACACAATGCTCAGGGGATTGATATAGGCAGCCCAAATACCTATATTTCTTAAATGATATAACCAATAAAGAAAAAATTAATTTCATCTAGGGTTAATAGCTATTACTCGACTTTACTTAATTAATCCATAATACCACTTAAATCAACCGGTCCCATAAATGTTAACTAAATTATATTATTTCTTCTTAAAAATAAGCAAATATTACATCGATATTATTCTCCCTATCAATTACTTGCCAAACCACCTTTAAAAGTCATGGTACCATGACAGAGGTGGCCTAAGCGCCTAACTACCGTGTCCACTCTGATAAGGTTGCCGCTCCTTAGACCAAATTAAATGGCAAAAAACATAACCAATTCAAACAACATATAATTTCTATTTGATTAGAATTGATTTAAATTATGTTTATCCTAAGCAAACAACAATCAAAGTTACTATGTACTTGGAATATTTGATAAAAGACCTATAGACTCTTTCAACTGAGATGAATTATTTGAAATAAAAGAATTCAATTCATGTAAAGTAAAATATTAACTTTAAGCAAGTTCTAAATTCTTGATTAAAAAATAAAACTTGAATAAAACTAAATTCAAATCCTTCATTTAATGGTTATATGAACATATATAACATATATATATATATAACATGTATCTTTTATTTTTAATTTAAAAAAAATATATATTTAAAGGAAACAGGGTCCTGCACAATCTAGAGCACGGCCCAGGCTCGTGGTCGTGCTGACCATATACGACGAGAAGGCCAAGGTCTATTCCCACCAAGGCCTGCCACATAGCTCATGCACACTAGGAAAAAACGACCAGTAGCCACCACGGGCTATGCCATGCCCCTGTATGGATCAGCACGGGCACCTAAGCGTCTCATGTACCTTAGAACACAAATTTTGCAACTTTCAAAGATGCAACTCCCCTATTTTTCTACTTCATTTTATCACTTTTAACTTGTTCTAAATCAACTTAAATTCAACAAAAACCATATACAATCCATCATATACTCCCAACAACACCAAAAACATAATTACTTCTCATCATTTACATCAAACAACTTCAATCATCACTCATCAAGAATCAAACCATTCATCTCCAACTTTTACCTTCATAATAACTTCAACACTTCTTGTACTCAACAACCAATTCAAGAACTCGTGTACTACAACTTCAAGGATCTAAAAGCTTTCTCAGCAACCAATTCAACATATCAAGATTACTTGCAATCTAACATGAGGCTAACTTTTGATAGAAATTTCATGGAACAAAGAGATAATAATCATCACAAAAAGACATGTGAGCTTACCTTAACTTGTAGATGATGAATGGAAGAGAATTCTTGGTGAATTGAGAAAGGAAATATGAATGAGAAGGTTGGAGAATTGGAGGTTAAAGAACCAACGAATTTAGGGTCTATTTTTGGTTTGTGATTTTAGCAAAAAAATGAAAGTTGATATTTATCCATTATGTTTGACTTTTGTTAACACATTTTTGAGTGGGCTTTACCTTTGTTTTGGGCTTGGTTTGGGCTTTATTTGAGCCAAATTTTCTACCAAGCTTAGGATTGGGTTTTGGTTGGGTTTTGCTCTAATAAAACACATGTTTTTCATGCATTAAACAACTATCAACACCATTATCAAAACTCACTAACACACACAACATACAACACTACCTCAACTCTAATTTATATACACAAGCAAACATACAATACATCACAATTAATAATTCATGCTAGCACATCATGTTTTATTATCTAATTATCCACTATAATTCTATATCTGAAGCAAACATATTAAATGTGTATTCAAATTAATTATGCGTTAAAATTTTGGATATTTCACTCTCTCCTCGTTTAAGAAGTTTCGTCCTTGAAACTTACCTTATTCATAGCTCAAATAACTCATGGTACTTTTGTGTCATGGCACTTTCGATTTCCTAGATAGCTTCCCATTCACTCTGGCTACTCCATTGCACCTTAACCATGGGAATTATTTTTTTCCCTTAATGTCTTATCCATTCTACCCATAATCTTATAGGCTTTTCAATCGTAGTCAAATCTGGCCGAATTTCTGATTGATTGGTGTCATTGATAGCATCGGGATCTGATACACATTTCCTTAACTAAGATACATGAAAAACGTTGTGTACTTCCTATAAATTAAGGGTAAAGCAATCTATAAGCCAGTGGTCCAATTCTTTTAAGCTCAAATGGACCGATATATCTCGGATTTAACTTTCTTGACACCAAATCTAAACACTCCTTTTGTCAGTGATACTTGGAGGAATACATGATCACCTACTTCGAATTCAAGAGGTCTTCTTCTTATATTCGCATAGCTTTTGTATCTGTCTTGAGCTGCTTTCATTCTTTGTTTGACTACTTAGATCTTATTAATAGCTTGCTATACCAAATCCGGGCCGATCAAAGCTCTTTCTCCCACTTCGTCCCAATGTGGAGGAGATCTACACTTCTTTCCATATAGGCCTTCACATGGAGCCATTTATATGGTTAATTGGTAATTATTATTATATGTAAATTCAATCAAAGGTAAATGGTCATCCATCGCCCTCCAAAGTCTAATGCACAGGCTCTCAACATATCTTCTACTATTTGAATTGTTCTTTCTGATTGCCCGTCTATCTGTAAATGAAATGCGGTACTAAACTAAAGCCGAGTACCTAAAGATTCATGCAAACTTTTCCAAAATTGACTAACAAATCGTGAGTCTCTATCTCATATAATTGACTTTTGTGATAGTCAAAGTGCCATGTTCCTTACAAAAGACTAGATGTTTCATAAAAGGACAAAGCACATTAATATTCAGTATCATTTTATGCATAACTTTTTAGTTGTGGAGATATTGTTGTAAGTAAAATTAGTACTCATAATAATCCAGCTAATGATGACTACGTTACTTTCTATAGTCAGTTTGAGCATTGCTTAGACTTGGTTGGTGTTTATTGCTAATTTATGCTCTTTTGGGTTTTGTCGAAGAGGTAGAGAATGTTTTGTTTTTATGTTAAAGTTTGGAGTTAATGTTTTTTGCTCTTGAATTCATGTCAAGTTAGAGATTGCTGAAGATTTTTATGATGAAACAAATCTAGTGAAAACTAAACCAGAGCCACCAACTTTGGAGTCAAGGTCATCGGCCTTGAAAAGTACTTAAGTCAGCCATCGCGTGAACGTATACAGCCAGCTTTGAAATAAAGGTTGCCAACCTTGAGCCGACCATCTTATACATATCTATATATATATGTGTATGTGTGTTTTATTAGGGTTTGTGATGATCATCATTTTCTTATATGATACTCTTGTACTCTTCTTTTAATATACAGTGGATTCTCTCTTATGTGCCCGTGGTTTTTCCTATCAAGGGTTTTCCATGTAAATCTGTGTGTGTGCTTTACGTGTCTTGCAATTTTTTCTTGATACCCATTTATAACGTTTTATAAAAGAAAACTATACCATCAGGTGTCACCTATACCAATTATAATGGTAAACAAAGCTTTAAAGAGCTTATTACAAAACATGGGCTTCTTAATTAAGCCCTTAAAGAATATACAGACTTTAAAAGATAAATCTAGTCTCGAACAAAATAAAATCCTGAGATCTTAACTTGTCTTACTCAACAACAAATCCTCCATGAGTTATCCTATACTCCCAACCAAACATCATCATTAACATCACTATCATCCACATCATCATCAAATTGTCATCAACACCTAGAAAGAGTAACATAATGAGCCGAAGCCTAGTACAACAGTAACACAAACATACACAAAATGACACACAAGTTTAATATAGTGCAGTGCAATGCAATACTAAATAATTTATATCTTTAATTGAGATGAAGAAATCAACATTGAAGCACTCACACTCCGAATTATACCTCTAGGAATCTAGGGAACCTGAGTAATAATAGCTACTTAGGGAGTTGATATAGGTAGTTCGGATATCTATATGTCCTATATCTAACTGAAAAAGAGAAAATAGCCTCATCTAGAGTTTACAACCTTTACATAGCTTTATTTATCTCAATCCATAATATCATTTAGTTCAACCGGTCCCATAAACATAAACTAAACCATGTCACTTCACCTCAAGCTTAAGCAAACGTTATGCCGATACTCCTTGCCCCATCAGCTATCTACTGAGTCACTTATGAATTGCCATTACATTATATAAGGGAGTGGCCTAAATCACCTAAACTACTATGCATGATTCCAGACAAGGTTGTCACTTCTCGGACCAGATTCAATGGCATAAGCAAAAGCAACAACCATTTATTAAGCCGAGTTTAAGTTTTAATTCATTTAGGATGTCTATCATAACAACATACAAGTTACTACGTACTTGATATTCAAAATCCAATCAAAAGATAATCTAGAAGAAATAGAAGTCAAATTCAAACATCTGTTCAAAGATTAAATTATATGAGCAATTCAGTTATTTATTAACTTACATTAAATTTCATATTAAGCATTCATTTCATGTTTTCATTTGATTAGACATAAAAAAAGGAAACTCCATGGCTATGAAGATCGCCCTGTCAAGATATGGATAGTTCTTCGTTGTTTGTCAAATCATTTTATTAACCTAGTTTTGGTCTATCATATTTTAGAAACATCTTATTCCTTATATTATCTATTGATTTAACCTATCATTTAATATTTATATTATCTAAACTAATTTCATGTTAAGTCTATATTAATTAGTCTTAGCCAAGTTGAATAGACTTAATTAATCTAATTCATTTTAGCTTATTAAAGTTTATTAGGTCAAGTTGAGCATATATATATATTAACTAATCCATTTTATACCTAAAATTCATATTAACATAAGTTTATTATTTTACTCTACATTTCAAGTTACATTGTATAATTATAACTTAACTCATCTAAGTTGGTTAATAGATTTAATTCATTTTAACTTATTAAGGTTCATTAAGCCATGTTGAACTTAAGATAATTTACTAAGTTCATTTTATACTTAGAAGCTACGTTAACTTAAATTAATTATTAAACCTATTTATTCACTTAATTGATTCTTAATTATATATATTAACTAACACATTATATTAATTATCATTCCTCTATTTCATTTTATTTTATTTTAATTACTTTTAATTTTTATGAGGAACAAGGGATGACACATAAGCCGTGTTCACCTGTGTACAAGCATAAGAAGAAACACAATCAAATACACCAATCCATGTTTCCATCGTGTTTTGCTTTGTTTTGAAAAACCATTAAGAAGCACAACGTAATGTAATGGGCGTGTTCCTATCATGTTTCACTTGATATATTATCACTCAAAGATTAGAGAGAAACATGATGGGATACATTATGTTGTGTTTCAGTCATGTTTCATAAATATGCAAAATGTTTAAGGACCAAAGACAGCACATTAAGATATATATATATATATATATATAGCCGTGTTCTAGATGTGTTCTACTTAACATGTTATACATGCAAGAAATAGAAAGAAACACGGGAAGATAGGGAATGTCGTGTTCTACCTATGCTATTCTGGAAATCCACATGTAAAATAAAACAAAAAGAAGCACGGTTGGATACAATTGGTCATGTTCCAGCCATGTTTCTTCTCTAGTGAATTAAAATGAAGAGCATAGCTGAATATAGTCCCTTGTGTTTCCCTTGTACTCTTTACTCTGTTTTTATATTCGAAAACTAAACCTATTTTACCACTTGTTTTACATCATTTTTCAACATCTAACATCCTATACTCATCATAGTAACTCAGAACTATGATTTACAACATCCATATATATGTTTTTACTTCATATTTCATCAAAATCCTAACTTTAAAATGCATGCTCTCATTTATGTTTTAAGCTATAAGTTCTTATGTTACAAGTTTACATGTTTCATCTTAAATTCTACTTATAACTAGCATTGTAAACATGTAATAACAACAATCAAACCAACAAAACTTACATGTTTAGCCAATTCTAGTTACTTGATCCTCATTTCTTGTTGTTGAAATTACCATGATATTGCTTTCCATCTTCTATTTTATTTTTCTAACTTTAATTCCTCTTTTGATTCTTGTTGAAACTAAGATCATTTGATAGATTTTGAGAGAAAGAAGACAAAAAGAAGAGAGAGAAGGTGAAAAAGGAAAAGAACAAAGTGGAAAAGAAAAAGAAAAAGGAAAGGCAAGTGAAGGAAAAACAAAAAGGAAAAGGGAAGATATTTTAAAATAAGGATTTAAGAGTTTGCAAAATATTAAATTTGAAAGTTTAAGAGTTTAGAGATTTGAATTTCAAGAAAAGAGGTTATAGTTGCAAAATTGGAAGAGATTATAATTTCAATTTGAAGAAATAGTTAGATAAACAATTAAACAATTTGAAAATGGATAAATTGAAATCTCAATTTCAACCTAATTCGTTTTACTAATCAATTATACTAAGTTATCTAATTATATCTTATAACTTATTTCACTTGATTCAACTAAACTATCTAAGTTAAATTTTTAGATTGAATTCTAATTCTAATTCAAAATTATTCACCTATTATACTGTTCAATTAAACTATTTCTAATTTACTTAGGTAAAGATTTAGGATATTTGAAGTTATGAGAGGGAAATTAGTTTTTACAATTAAGAGGTGGTGTTCCTTAATCTCTACTAGATTATAGCATCTTCTGCATCAAGTACATCATATCATATCTTAATAGTTTGTGGTAAACTATCTATTCAAGATCCTAAATTTATTATATTTTATGACTGCAAAATTCAGTTTTACATGTGGAATTGGAGCATAATTTTTGAAAAAATAATTTGTTCAATAATTTTACTATAATTAATCGATGATTATTGCTTTTCTTTTGAGTTTTCTAGCCGATAATGGAATTACAACATCGATTAATATTTTAGGGTTTAGTGAACAAAATTGTGTGAGATTGATCAAATTGGAATTATAAAATTGATTTGTCATGTTATGATCGATTAAAAAAATTGGTCAAAACTTCTTTGGTTATATCACTATTTGTATTATAATGGAATGAAATATCAATGTTGTATACATTTTGCTTGTTATGAAATATTAAAACTATGGAAAGATGGATATTTTATCTCTCTCTGAGTCGAAAGGAGAAACGGGCTGGGTCCAGAGTTAGGCCAGGGTCTGGAAATATCATAATACGAATTGCAAATTTACTTATGGCCCGATGAATAGTTGTGTTCTAGAGAAGCTATTGCACTTTTGAAGAATAGGATACAGTAATACTAAAGCATTGTGAAATCATATGCTGTCCCTACTTGGTGTTTGCTTTCTAACAAAATTATTTCACATAGTTTGAAAATGGCGTTACAAGAAAAAAAAAATAGATGGTACAAATTGAGTGTAAGACTAAGTTATCTTACACAAAATTGAATGCTCGTAAAGTCCAAATCCCTGGAATACAAGTTAATTTGCATGATGGAATGGGTTTATTAATTACTCTTTTTTTAACTATTTCTATATTATGAATTTGAAGTGTAGTTACTAAATGGATTCCCTTTGCAAAAGGTATATTTTGACAATACTTACAAGTTATACCATGGGTGGTTACTTAAAGGACTATGAATGGAATAAAATAGTATAGCAATATATTAAGTATAAATAATAGCTCTTTTAGGTGGTTGACAAAAATAAAATTCTTGTAAATGTCTTTGGTTGGCAAAATACTTTTGAGATTAACATCCCATTCTGTACAATTTATTATTGATTTTATCTTATTTTGATTATATAATATAACCTTCAAAATCTGTGCACATATACATATAATTAAATCATAACATAAATAATTTTACAACATATATAAACATATTTACAATTATTATAGTTAATAATATGTATAACATATGTAATTGTAGACATATTTAACATATCATATATATTATTATAATGTTATAACACTTTGAACCAATCAGTGTTATTTCAACATCTGCCCTTTCCTAATCCCTAATGAACCAGCACTTGAATAGCATTATCAAAAAGTGTAATCGACACGACAAGTGCGAACCTAGCTAAGTTATGGATCGTTGCACATTGGCGTACATAATAAGGCTCGGATTAGAACACCTCAAACCTTGTTCTATCTTTATTTCCTGTTTAACATGTAGTTCTTTCAGTTTGCCAAGATGCATAGCTTTTCCACTAAGTTTTAACATAAGAGACATAAGAGTTTTAATATACAAGACGTAAAAGTTTTATATAAAGGATGATAACGAAGGGGAAAATCCAATTAAGATCATTAGTAAATTTTTAATATGAAGAAAGTGGACTTAGTAATTTAAAAATCATCAAAACAACAGCAAAAAAATTCATATTAGCAAAAATAAAATTACAAATATAGAAAAATCCCAAAATCTCATCAATTTTTTCCTTACCAATCTACAGTCGGCTCCTTCTTACAACTAGGATAGTAACAAAAATCATGGTTTATGTCCTAAATTACATGGTTCGAAGTCCGTATTGTAAAAGAATCTATTCTCAACCCTAACATAGTTGGTCTTCATCACCATCCTCGTACTAAAATTTGAAACGTCATAAAATTCAACGTTATATGGCCTCCCCATGAGTGCAATATTGTTGTTGTATTGTGCCAAAGGATGTAAATCGCTCTCCTTCTTCGGACGTGATTCAACTTGCATTGTTTTCTCCATTCTCCAAATATTCCTCCTTTCCATGATCCATAAAGCCATTGATTTTTCATTATAGCTTGTACTTACAATTCCCAATTTCCCTCTATGATTTGTAGAAGTGGTATTCTCTTTCATACATATCATTGTTGAATACATGTTTATTTTTATTGACTATAGAAAAATACTAACAAAGGAAAGAAATAACTATTTTACGTGAGTTATGCCTAAGATAATGATAATGCATTAAACGATTCTAATTCAATAATTTTAGCAAATTAAAGATAGTGAAATCAATAGCAAATTAAAGACAGTTAAGTCAACACCTATCCTCAAGTTGGTGCATGGATATCTTTCATGCTCAACTTGTCTAGTGAGCTAGGGAACACTTTGCTAGAAATAGCTTTTGTGAGAATATTTGCTAGTTGGTCTTCTGATTTTTCAAAATGAAATTGAACTATCTTTGCCTCAAGTTTTTCTTTGATAAAATGTCGATATACTTCAACATGTTTTGTCCTATCATGTTGAACCGGGTTATGTGCAATCTCTATAGCAGCTTTATTGTCTCCAAATAGTCTCATACTTTACTCAGATGAGTAGTCAATTTCTTTTAACAGCTCTTTTAACCAAAATAGCTCACAAAGTCCCTTTACCATACCATGAAACTTAGCCTCTGCACTAGATAATGCAACTACTTTTTGTTTCTTACTTCTCCATGAGACTTAGTTGCCTTCAACGAAGGTAAAGTACCCACATGTGGACTTTCTATCAGAAATGCTTCTTGCCCAATCTGTATCTATATAACCATCAATTTTTAAATGATTTCACTTTTTAAACATGAGCCTTTTTCTTAGAGATGCCTTTATATACCTCAAAATTCGAGTTACAACTTCCATATGTTCTTTACTCAAATTATGTATAAATTGACTTAGTAGGCTCACGACATAAGCAATATCCAGGTGTGTGTGAGACAAGAAAATTAACTTCCTTACGAGCCGCTGATATCTCTCTTTTTTGGTGGATATATGATCTAAACATTCTCCTAGTTTGCAGTTTTGAACTAACGGAATGTCTGATGGATTGCAGTCAATCATGCTCGTTTCAACTAATAGGTCTAGTACATACTTTCTTTGTGAAAGAAATGTTCCTTGACTTAATTAAGCCACCTCAATTCCTAAAAAATATTTCAAGCGTCTAAGATTTTTTGTTTCAAACTCAGTTGTTGGATGTTTTTGCAGGCTTATAATCTCCTTCTCATCATTTCCTGTATTTGTCATATTATTGACATAAATTAAAAGGGTAGTAACCAACCTTCCTAGATGCTTTAAGAATAAAGTATGATTTGAATTGCTTTCTTTGTACCCGCACTTCTGTATAGCCAAGCTGAACCATCCAAATCATGCCCTTAGTGATTGTTTTAAGCCGTATAATGCCTTTTGCAACTTGCATAATACCCTAGATTGTGATGCAGTAAAGCTAGGTGGGAAATCCATGTAAACTTCTTCCTTGAGGTCCCCATGAACAAATGCACATTTTTGACATCAAATTGATGCAACAACCAATCCAAATTGGCAGCCATTGATAGTAAATCTTTGACTGTATTTAATCTACTAGTGAAATGTTTCTTGGTAGTCAATGCCACATTATTGTATGTATCCTTTTGTGACGAGCCTTGCCTTATATCAATCTATTGTTCCATCTGCCTTATATTTAATAGAGAGCACACATTTACATCCTACTATTTTCTTGCCTTTTGGTAATGTTATGAGCTTCTATGTATTATTCTTTTATAGTGTTGCCATTTCTTTGGTTATTGCATGGGTCCATCTGGGGTCATTTAAAGCCTCTTGAATTGTATTTGGGATGTTCTCGAAAGACAGCTTATGCACAAATTTCTTGAGTGGCTGTGACATTTTCTCAGTGCTAACATAATTGGCAATAGGATATTTAGTTCCTTCCTTGCTATGTTCTGGGGAATATCGATTTAGTGGCTTTCCATTATTGTACTTGGGAGGTAATTTATATCTAACAAGAGTATTTTCATTATTATCAGAAGAGGGATTAGGGGACTATACCTCAAGATTATTCTCAGGAGTTTGGTCAATTGATATTGACTTAAGAGGGTGCTGGGTTGTTTTTGTCCTTCTTGAGTTTCTACCTCTTCATTTCTTCCTTCTTGACAATCTCTCACGCCATGTCGTTGAGTATCAACCTGTAAACCCCGGTATTCTCAGTAGTTAAGAAACCCCGAGAGTTAGAAACGAAACCCTAACCCGGTCCGGATTGAGTCTAGTGTGAGGAGCTTAGGAACCCTAAATCCGGATTTCCTTCGGCTTCATAATAAAAGAAATTTTATAAAGTAAATGAAGTTGAATTATTGTTCTAAAATACATTTCAGACCTTTGAAAGTTTTAAATTCGGGAATTTTTCAATTCCGAGCCTTCCCGAGCTCAATTACGGAAAAGCGTGCCCCGGACCACGGATTCAAAAAATTTCAATATTCATTAGAACCGTAATTTTATAAGGATTCCAAAAATATCAATTTTATAATTTTCCGAGCTATAAAAATTACAGTTATAGCTTTTCCCGTGTTTTCGGAACAACCGGTAAAGTAGATGTCTTGTCTACTATTCACAAGTACAACCTACACTACACACTACCCATACCCTATTCTTACATCCTTACAACTACTCATTTCAATTTTCTTTTCCAAGAAATTTTGTCTCTTAAATAATTATCACATTTATTACATTTTAATTTACTAAATTACAAATATCAAATTTTTAAAACACACACACACACACATAGAGTGGCCGGCACCCCCCCCCCCCCCCCCCCCCCCTTTCCCTCTCAATTTGATTATTTTTACTTCATTTTATTTAGCTAAACCCTAATTCACTCATATATATACATATTTTCTCTCTCTCTTCATTTCTTCTTGTTTCAATTTTTCAAAAGAGTAAAAACTCTCTCTTTTCTTTCTTTGTGCCGTGACCCCCCCCCCCTCTCACATTTCCAACTTGTTTCTTCTCTTTTCTCCTTCAAGACTCCTTTGGTATGTATATTTAGGCTTGTTCATCCCAAATCTTGTAATGGCAAGATCATTCTTGTGTGTTTTCTCATTTAAATCCCAATGAGCATGAGCAAGGGACATGAAAACACTACTACAAGAATCTCAAGCCATCACAAGAAGTGGATCTAGTCTTTGAATGAGTTTTGTTTGAAATATCAACTTGTTCATGCATGTAAAGTAGAGATCTTGCATATATATTTGTTCATGCCATGAGATCCATGATTCATGCATTATATATAGTAGATCTAAAGTTTAGACATCCACAACTTCATGTACATGTATGATCATAGAGTTATTTTTATTTCCATGCATTGATGATCATAAAAATGGTCTTGTATATGTATAGAGATGTTAGATAGTAGATCTTCATATAGGAAGCAAGAACATTGAAAAAGGAAAGGTTTTGTTAAATATGCAATGTTGGAAATTCGGATGAAATGAAACCCTACCTTAAAAGCCACCAAAATCATTTTTAAACTCATTTTCAAGAAAAATGAAGGGTATGTAATAGATATCTTGAAGAATGATTTTCATAAGCTTGGATGAGTTTAGGCATGATAGGAATGTAAAACAAAAGTGGAGTTAGAATGAAAATATTGATTGATGTGATAGTCAAATTCGTAACTTAGGTTCATGCCTACAAGAACACTTAGTATCTAAGTCTAAATTGGATGTTTTATAAGCTAAATGAAGTCCTTAGATAATATATATTGGAGCTTCAATTTTTAATCATTAGACAAGTTTTTCCATAAGAAAAATGCAAGAAAATGAAATTTCAAAAATTCGGATTTTTACAAAAAGCTTGTTTAAAGACATGTTTACCAAATGAAAAATGGGAATTTTTATGCATGAATGAAGGCCATGATTAATATAGACTTTGAGAACTTATTTTTTTAGATAACAAGTGGATTACAAGATTAAAAGTCAAAGAAACCCTAAGGAGTGTAAAGTGGAAGAATAGCTTCTTAGAAATAACCTTTATGGAATTTTCTAACACTTAGGAGTTCATAAGAGTTTATTATCACAAAATCATCATGACCATGCATATATTGAGTTCATTACATGGCATTCATGTTAGTAATTCATTCCATACCATTCATCATGAATCATCAACTAGGAACATTTCTTATCAAAAGCAAAACAAATTTTCGGAATTGGAGAAATGTGGAACAGATCTGATCCCACTGTTCCGTGACTTTACTATTTTCAAAACTTGAATTTAATATTAGAAATAGATAGATCTTTCGAAGTAGATAGAGATCGATATAAAATTTGCGAAATTCCGAGTTAAAATGACCAAGTTATGGCCGTTTTAAGTCGGAACTTCCGCAAATAGCGAGAAATCCGAATTCATCTAGTTTAGATGTATAGCTTGATTTAGTTACATAATGAGATCTCATTAGGATTATTCTTGCTTGGTAGGTGATCCCGAGCAGGACGACACCCTACCTCCCGACTACTACTACTAGAAAGACCGGCGTCCAATGGCCGAGTGAGTTTTACTTCCACTCTCAATTAATGAATGTGATTGTAATAGTGGCACTAGTGGTGTAGGCAAAGATAAAAAGAAATTGTATATGCATGATGGGGTATATGGGAATTATATATGTTGTCTACTGCTGATATGTGAAATGGAACTTAAGGAATATCGAAACCGGGTGTTAAGCTATTGACTGATTAGCTAGTATCTTATGATGAATGTCTGCGAATACTTGTTGGTCACCTAAAAGAATTGAATTAATGAATATTCGACTTCAATTGTAAATTGATTCATTCATATCACGATGGGGTTGGAGCATTCGCATTGGTTGGTTTTTCGTGATCCATAAAACGAATATGTTGGTTAATCGTGATCCATAAAACGAATTTGTTGGTTAATCGTGATCCATAAAACGAAATATTGTTAGTTGACCGTGAGCTTAAACGGCGTCGTACCGCAGGATTCGTTAATCTGCTAACCCGGGATGGAGGGCGCAAGTCCATCCACATATGATTTCCGGTTGGTCATATGTTTGTTGATCACATTTGTTTGATGCATACACTTGCTTGAATAATCACTTGCTTGAATGATTGTATTTAATTGTGTTATGGAAGTTATTACTCACTAAGCTAGTTAGCTTACGCCCCCATAGTTTTTATCTATTGCAGCACGAGTTTATATGGCTTAGGCCGAGGCAAGCCACAGCACAGGTACCGGAGATAGGAGTTTCCCATAGAAGTTTAATCCATTCTTTTTGTATAGACTTCCGTTGGAAACTAAGGACTCTGGATGACTGTAATGGACTTGTTATTATTTTGCGGGGGAATGCCCCTTAGATTTTGTAAACTATAATTATGAGTTTTGATTTATTATCTATGGCTAATGAATGCCACATTAAACTGTTTAACTCCAATTGTTGAAGTATTCTATTGTCGTAAAGGAACGCTTTACATCTACTTAAGACTCCCGGAGGGCTCGGGTGGGGAACTCGAGAGTCTTATTTAGTATGTAGCGGGCTGTTACGTTTAGGATACCCTACGGGGCGTGACATCAACCTCTTCATTTCCTCCTTCTTGCCGGTCTTTCACGTCATTTCTTGTCTTCTCATCTATTTTACTAGAGGCATATCTTCAACTCTAGTCATTTCCTCATTTATGTCTTGAAAACATGACCAATTCTCCCAACAAACATCGTTCATATTATTCTCTTCACCAATCTGCTTTCTCTGAAGAAAATAATGTGAATTTGGTTATTGAAAGAAATATTCAATTTATAGAAATGTAACATCCATTGTGATATACATTTGCCATGTTGCAATATCATACCATCACTATCCCTTCTTATGTTGCACATAGCTTAAAAATATGCAACGAATTGCACATGGATCAAGTTTAGTCCTTTGATTCTTGTGAAGATAGACATAAACCACACGTCTAAATATTCTTGGTGGAAGTATAAGGATGGACGGTAAAGGTATATAATGAGCAAGAGATTGTAATGGAGTCTTAAAGTTTAACACTTTAGAGGGCATTTGATTCATCAAGTAAATTGCAATTGTAACTACATCTATCCAATACCTTTGAGGTGCATTGGCTGCTATTCAAAGAAACCAAGTTGTTTCTAAAATGTGTCTATTCTTTCTCTCTGCGATGTCATTTTACTATGGAGTTTGAGAGTATATTGTTTCGCAGTAGAATCCACTCATTTAAAAATGTTCCTATAACTCTTTATTGTCACATTCTCCTCCATTATCAGAACAAAAGACTTGAAGTTTAGCGGAAAATTGGGTCTTAATCATAGTATGGAAAGATCAAAAATTAAGCCACGTCAGACGCATGCAATCATCAACAAAAATCACAAACCATCTAATTCCTAAAGAAATTGAAATGGGAGCTAGTCCCTAAACATCAAAGTGGATCAACATAAATAACGTATCACATCTTTTAAAATTTATTAGATAGGAAACTCGATGACTTTTAGCAAGAATGCAAGTTTTACATTCTAACTTTATGTTATCTAAATTAGAGAAGAAATTTAGAAATAAATGTCTTAAGTAGGAAAATGATGGATGTCCTAACTGAGGATGCCATAACCAAATTTCTCGCTCCTTATCAACATTCGACCAACATTGTTGGCTTAACCAATACTAAAATGATCCAAATAGTACAGTCCCCCTCTTTTAGTACCACGACCAATAATCTCCTTGGTGAGAATATCCTGGAACAAGCAAAATTTAGGATAGATTAATACACAAATGTTCAATTGTTCAGTAACGTGTTCGATAGATAACAATATACTTAAAAGTGCTGGAACTAGTAAAGTATTTGATAAAGAGAGTGAGGATGAAAGTGCCACTTTTTGAGCCTCTGTAACAGGATATTTCACACCATTTGCATTAGTGATATATGCCCATCTTGGTTGAGTTGTCTCAAAAAAATCTTATGGGTTGAATATCATGTGATCACTGCTCCTGAATCAATGATCTAATTGCTATTACTTGATTCGTTTTGTGCAAAAGAACAATTTGTTACAACTGGTGTTTGATTGATATTCTAGATTTTAAGTCTACAAGTATTGATTAATCTGTTTAGGAGTTTTGTGTTGAAGGGGTCTAATCTCCTATTCACAAACTTTTAGAAATATCTCTCTCCTTCTCTACCACTCATGTTTGCTTTTTTTTTTTTTTTTTTTACCTTTCTATCAATCCATGGAAAAAACAAGGCATGCAGGTCCTAAGATCTAACGCTCTCATACCATGTAGAAATGGTATTCTCTTTCATACATATCATTGTTGAATACATGTCTGTTTTTATAAGCTATACAAAAATGCTAACAAAAGAAAGAAATAACTATTTTACATGAGTAATGCCTAAGATAATAGCAATACATTAAATGACCCTAATTAATTAATTTTACCAAATTAAATACATTAAAATCAATAGCAAATTAAAGATAGTCAGGTCAACATGATTTACTAGGTACTTAGACTTGACAATGATTGTGGAAAATGGATTAATCTTTACTCTTCCTTGTACATATCGAATGCAAATATACGTTCATACGGCAAAATCAAACAATAAATCATGCCAGGAACTATTACTAAATCTTCATTATTAGTAAAAATTCATGAATATTGTGACAAGTTTATATCATATAACCGCTTCCACTTCCAATCCTTAGAATCAAACACCTCACATGTATATAACATATCCACGCGATTTGTTCTTTTCGCTCGAAACCGTAAATAATATTTTGTGATGTAAAGGGCTATTCCTCATCACCACCAAGCAAATTTTACTCGTGAAAAAACGTGTCTTAGGATTTGGAATCTTCATCCACCCTTTGGTAGTAGGCTTGCATACATAGTATTGAGGGACATTTGGTTTATGATCCCCAAACTCTTTTTTACATAGCAAATACCCTCATGACAAGCAAGAACTTTTGCCGAACCAGTACTAGGTAAAAAATCTAAGGATAGATCAAAACTTTTAGGATTTTCATTACCATGCAAACTAGGTTTACGGATTGGCATGAAAAGCGACGAGTGTTTACAGTTGAGCGTCCCTTGAATAAAGTAACCCTGAACAAATCTTGCCCTCTGAGGATGGAGAAACATGAACATTGGCTCATAAGTTAGTAGATTCCATTCCTCGTTCACAACTGTAATCTTCGAAAGATCTTGAAGAGGAATCTGAGTTGTGATCTCAAGAAATAAATTTGAAGTGAGTTCATCATAATTGGCCATTGTAGTAAGGAAGAGAGATTAAGGACCGACTATGGATTATTGTGTTGTGCGGGTTTAATTGATAAGGTGTTTAACAATTCACGTATATAAATATATATATACATATATTATATTGACAGCTAGATATTTGTGGACTTTGACATTGAATTAAATTAGGAAAGTATGATTATGTTAGGTTTGGCATTGATGGTAAAAAAAGGAAAGTATCCAAAAAGATTTGCTTACTATCACAAAGCCTGATAATGATTATCCTGTTGTATGATATATATCAAATAGATACCAAATATAAGATTCAACATGTAAAAAGTTTTGAGATTACAACAATGATAAAATGTTATAAATGAATCAAGGTTTTTATTCCACGGTTAATAAGGTGGAGAAAAATTAATAAGCAACAAATAGAATAGTAATAGTAAACTTACAAAATATTTTTCTACTTTTTAAAATTAATTTATGACTTCCAATCTTTGTATTGGCTTAGTCAATAAATATATAAATTTTTCTTCACTAATTAATAAATTAAACTTATGCTCCTTCCTGAAAACATTGAGCTTATTACAACAAAACTGAAACCTAATACATAATCATATATTCAAATCTTCTTATGCCTATATCTCCCCGTTTCAAATGGGAAACTAATTTTACAAGCAAGATATAATAACAATTGTAACAAATAGTTAATATTTTTCACCAACCATAAAACGCAAGTGAAGCATAAACAAAATCGTGACGGAATCCTGTCCCCTTTGTTTTTGTTTTTGTTTCTCTTTTTTTATTTTTAATACGAGACAATTCCATTCTTATTGAACAACAATAATCATAATCAAATTATTAAAATACTTATTATATTAATTTTTATAATTATTTCCATAGTCAAATGATGACTAACTGGACGGTGGAAATTTCCAAAATTCTAAATTAATCAAACAAACATTGATGGTTGAATTTCTAATTTTTCCTTAATATCACACATTGAAAACTAGAGTGCAACCACTAGCTATCCATACCATAACAATATATCAATAAGCTAAATTATTCATGGCTTAAACTATTGTGTCTCATTTTTCCCTAATTATTATTTTGTTTCGTGATCTTATAATGAAGTGGATTATTGATAAAGGGTGTGTATCAAGTGGACTTTACATTATGGATACTTAAGCAAAAGTTCCTAACCCATTTTTTTCTGGAGTGTTCTAGCTACTTTTGAAGCACATTATTGACTCAGTCATTCCTATCTCTCTATATTGAAGAAAGTATGTCCACAATTGCAAATGACTTCTTTAAATTGTGTTATGTTAGTTTACTAAACACCATCATCATTCTTATGTGTCTCATGTCAACAAGAAAGCTAGTTCTCTTTTTAAATTAGTTCATTTAGATGTTTGGAGTCCTTATCTAGTTATGTCTAAAACTAGATTTTATTGCTTTGTTATCTTTGTTGATGAGTTTTCTGAATGACATGGATTTATTTAATGAAGCATCATTCTCAATTCTTTTTCTCATTTCATCGCTTTTGTGCTGAAATTAAAACTTAGTTTAATACTCTTGTGCATATTCTAGGAAGTGAAGTGATATTGCCAACGAATATTTATTTGATTTATTGACTTATAGGACAAAGTAGGGCATTATTCACTAAACTTCATATGTTGATGCAACATCTTAGAAATGGTGTGGTTGAAAGTTAAAATTGACACCTTCTTGATACAGTATGGGCAATCCTATTTCAAACTTATGTTCCTCAATATTTTTGGGTAGAAGCTATATCAATTGCTTGTTTCTTCATTAATTAGATGTCATTACTGGTTCTTCATAGTGAAGTCCCTTATAACATTTTTTTCCTAACAAAAACCTTGTTTCCTAGTGAAATTCGCTTATTTAAGAGTAGATGTCTTTTGAGATGTTTCGCCAAGTGTCACTAAGCTAGATCCCAAGTGAGTAAAATGGGTCCTTCGAGGTTACTCTCATGCATAGAAAAGGTATCAATGCTATTGCTCAAGTCTTAACAAATTATTTATGTCTCTAATGTTACCTTTATAAAATAATGCCATTTCTTTCATGTTTCTTTCGAGTCTACAAATGTTGAAAAGGAGATAAATGATTCATCAGTTTACCATATTACTTATCAAACATCGAATACTGCCTCTACAAAACCACCAACTCCTCTATCTCCTCCACCAATTCATCATGCATATACAAGGCGTCAGTATCCTTTTATTACAAGTTTAGCACCAATTTCTCATTGACATTAGATACATCTTTTACTAACTTAGAACTAACAATTGCTCTTTACAAAGATAAATGACAATGTACTTATTTCATCATTTGTGTCATATGATCATTTAATCATCTCCATGATGCTCATTTATTGCCTCTCTTGATAATGTACCTGTTCCTTGAACTCCCCATGAGGCTTTATCTCATCCTTGTTGGCATACTGCAATGATAGAAGAAACGAATGCTTTAAATGCCAACAGTCCTTGCAATTTGGTTAGGTTACTTGTAAACAAAAAGCCTATTGGATAGAAATGGGTGTTTGCAGTTAAAGTCAATCCTCGTGCATACGTTTCCTACCTTTAAGTTTGTCTTGATGCTAAGGGACATACCCAAACTTATGATGTAGAATATTCTAACACTTTCTCTTTTGTAGCTAAATTGACTTCTTTTCATTTATTTATCTCTCTGATAGCTACTCATGATTGGTCATTATATTTTTTGGACATCAAAAATGCCTTTTTACGTGGTGATCTTCAGGAGGAAGTCTGTATGAAGTAACTACCTTGTTTTGCTGCTCAAAGGAAGAATGAAAAAGTTTGTTGTCTTCTAAAAACTTTATATGATTGGAAGTACAACCCATGTGCTTGGTTTGAAAAATTCAGTAAGATAGTTAAAAAAGTTTGGAATGACTAAATCACTTATTGATTTATAAACCCTCTTCATTTTACAATCTTATCGTTGTTGTTTATGTGGATGATATCATTATTACTGGATGTGATGGTAAAGGAATATCCTCTTTAAAAGATTTTCTTCATAGCCAGTTTCAAACAAAAAAGATCTAGGATCTTTGAAATATTTTTTAGACTTGAGGTCATGAGGAACAAGAAAAGGTATTTTCTTTTCTCAGTAGAAATATGTACTTAGTTGAAATGGAAAAGTTAAGAGAAAACCATAATACTCTAATAACATTTAACTTGTAGCTCAATAGAAATTGAGAGTTATTTAAGAATTGAGAAGATACAAGATTATTAGGCAAATTGAATTATCTTATAGTAACTCGTCATGATAAGACATATTTTATTAGCATTTCAAGATAATTTATGTCTTCGTCAGTAGTTCATCATTAAGTTGCCCTAGAACATATCTTGTGTAATATGAAGGGTCCTTCAGGATGAGGTATACTACATAGAAACAATGGTCATTAATTATCATATAGAAAGTTTTCCATATGCAAATTGGGCAGGATCCAAAGAGGATTAAAAAATCCATTACTAGTTCTCTTTAGAGAAAATCTTGTTTCATGGAAGATTAAGAAATAGAATTTTGTATCTAGATCTAGTGCAAAATCATATATAGAGCTAAGGCTTAATCTAGTAGTAAAGTGATGTGAATATATCCGATATTGACTAAATCTGGACTTGAAGTTTCCATGTCAGCAAAGTTGTGATCTGATAATCAAGCCGCTCTTCATGAAGCATCTAATCATGTGTTTCACAAACAAAGAAAACATATTGAGATTGGCTATGATTTTATTCAAGAGAAGATGTAACAAAATTTGATTACTACAAAATATATAAAATTTGAAGAACAACATGATTATCTTTTCACAAAGCCTTTAAATGGGACTTAAGTTAAGTTAGACACAATCAATATCTGTAGTTTAAGGGGGAGTATTATATATTAGTGTTGTAAATGATATCTCAATTACATAATTATTACTTTTGCTACATAGTGTGATAAATGAAGTGTTAGGTGGAGGATGGTACAACCAACCATCAGAGACTCAACATCTATATACATTGCTCCTTGTATGTACAAAGTGAACTACAAATCAATGTCACTTATTCATTTCATTAAGTGAAATTCGATCTTACTTCACATCTTCATTGTATAATGTCTTACATTTTAACAATGTGAATGACAAATAGTATTTAAAATTGATTACTTTGAAAAAGAATCATTAAAAGGTAGTTTTTGCTAATAAATTAGAAAGAGTATATTATCAAAGATGAAATGCACATCAGTGGACTTGTAACTAATTAATACGACACTAGTCTTCTAGGTAAAATGTACGAAGTTCAAATTCCCCTCATCTATAATCCCCGAGTTATTCCTTAATTTAAGTTTAGAAATTAGAAAGTTAATTCTCATAGAGATAAAAAAAATACCAAAGACAAAATTAATACGACATAAGTAAAATTTTACTAATTTTGTTATATATATAATCTTAGAATGTAATATGGACCATTAAGACTTCAGTATATTTCCGGGTAATTAAAGATTGTTTAGAAATGAACTAGATAAATATAAAACACAAAACATTAATTGAAATTTTATTTTTGTGAGATTTATAATGTTTAATTATTTTGTCTTGAAATAGTTAATGATTGTTTGTATATTAATTAATATATGTCTGATATCATAAATGGTCCATCTTATATACATTAAAAACTTTAATTTTCATCACTTGACCTTAAATTTTATTCGAAATTGTCTTAAAAGTCTTGCAAAATTTATTTCACCATAAAATATAGGAGGGTGGACTTTTCCACTTTTCATAAAAGTTTCCTTCATTAATTGTTGAAGGGACATTTGCAAATTATTTCTATTTTACTTTCTCTTACTTGCAGAGAAGTAGTAGCTGTAATTTAAGAAATTATACACTAGTTGGACATTATTATCATTGGATGGAAAATACAAAAGATTTTTTTTAAAATCTGCCTGACTAATATAATTCAATATGATTAATACAAAATATTTTTTATCAACATAAAACTAGAAAAACATGAACTTCTTTTATTACCATTTTCCTTTTACTTTGAAACTCTCTTATTATTTTACCTACGTTTACAACAAAGACACAACGCTTTCTTCAAACTCTCACTTTCAATATTAGACAATTTCTAAGAAATTATATACAACAATATTTCTTGTGTTTTTGAAGAAATAGGCAAAGCAATCACAAGAAAAACATTAGTAAAACTAAGGTAAGTTCGATTCTTTTTTTTTTTTTTTAATTTCAGTAAATTCCTTTTATCAAATACACTAGTACATTTACATATTTTACTACTTAAAAGTAAAACACTAAGTTTAATAGATGTATTAACTTAAGAAACTAATACTAAAAACGTCTATGTACTTATTTTATGAATTTTTTTATGTTTAGAGTTGTGGTATACTAACTAGGAACTTATTGACATGTATAACTTTATTTAGCATATGAATTTTTATAAAATAAATTAGAGGAAAACTATACTAAACATTCATTCAAGAAAAGAATGATAGATTTAAGTTTAACTAGTAGTTTTGCTAGACATAGTTATGTTTGATAGTAATGTTAAGTCCTTCTTTAACCGCAATTTTAATATGTGGATTAGATTGAAGAAAAGTTAGTTTGTAAAGGGGAATAAGCTAAGTTTGTTGTTTTGAGTGTAAAGTGAAATTCAGCCAAATCGATCCCACGGTTTAGAAATGCAATAGAAGCTAAGTAAAAACTTATCAATTTTTTTTACTATTTTGTTTTTCTTTTTCTTTTCTTTTTTTTAACAAATTCCATAATCCTATTTGGTATATATTTAAAGTAGACAAGCCACAATCTATTTCATATATACTTTTCGTATTTTAATATATAAAGAGGTTTACTATTTCACATTCTCTTTTTTCTTTTTTGCTTTTATTGAATTTACTAGTCATATTTTTGTTCTTTTATCTTTTCATCGTATCTTATAGCTAATCACACCTATAGGAAAAACTTACCAATTTCTATTTTTGTTTTAATGATTTCATTAATCCTGTTTATTTATAGTAAATATATAATTTCGGAAGCTTTTCTCCAAGTCGCATTTTTTTATTATAAGTTATGACTAATAGCACTATTGGGGAAACTTATAAATTTCTTTATTATTTCTTTCTTTTTTTCTTTTTCTTTTTTTTTCCAAGTCATGTCTTTTCAATGTAACTTATAGCTAATAGCATCTATTGGAAAAACTTATCAATTTTTTTTACTTTTTCGTTCTTATTTTTCTTTCCTTTTTTCTTAACAAATTCCATAATCCTATTTGGTATATATTTAAAGTAAACAAGCCATGGTCAATTTCATATATACGTTTTATATTTTAACTAGCAGTCGGCGCACCCGCAATGCGTGTGCTAAGAAAAACAAAAAACATTATATTGAAATGTATAATGAATTATTTTTTTAATAATTAAAAAGTAAAAAATCAAACTTTTGAAAGCGGAAAACAATATGAAACAGTATAGGCCACTAAAAAAGAAGGAATGAATCGGAGATTGTTTGGCAGTTTAATTCGTATTTTATTATACTATGTCTATTAATATATCGATTGGTTCGTGACGCTTAATATTGCAGGTTTTTTATTATTTGCTTCACCCTGGGCTCAATCATGCAAACGTAATATAATTTTATACTATCATTAATTAGGTATTACATTAATCGAAACAAAGGATAATATCATGTGTTACAATCATATGCATAAACTGTTATTTAACAACAAAATATTGAAATACGGAAAACCCATGAATATCCATATACATGCATGGTAGTAAGCAAAGTTAATAGAACACGATTTGAAGTTTACGTCATGTGTTATTGAAACTATTTTGTGAAACCGTATAAAATCCACGTTGCCAGCAAATGAACAACGTTGCAATGACAATGGAATATGCTTTCATGTACAACACTTCGAACCCACTCCAAAAGCATACATTCCTGCACTCAATCTTTGTGTAAGATTGGTGAACTATGAACTTTAAACTGGATTACTGCAGTTGAAGTCAGTTTATTAAGTTGATTAGTTGTTTTCAAGAACAACTCCCTGTAGGTAGGAAGGATGAAAGATCATAAGAGAGAAATAGGAAACTTATTTTGGAAAATCGATAGTGCATGAAACATATGAGATGCAATTGTAACATGGACATAGATAACCACTACTATGTTGGTTTGATGGTTGTAAGATTGACGAACTATGAACTTTAAACTGGATTACTACAACTGAAGTCAGTTTATTAGGTTTATTAGTTGTTTTCAAGAACAACTCCCTGTAGGTAGGAAGGATGAAAGATCATGAGAGAGAAATAGGAAACTGATTTTGGAAAATTGATAGTAGGGGGAAGGATGAAAGATCATCTATTAATATTAAAGGAAAATTGCATAATTCGTCTCAAAAATTTTAGACAATCTTTTGACGATTACTCTTTCATTCTCCCCACTCTTTCTCTTTCTCTTCTCTCTCTTCTCCCTCTTTCTGGATTAAAAATCTTCCCATTTTCTACAATTTTTTTATAACTGCTCTCACTTTTTCTTTATTATTTCTTTTTTTTTTTGCACGCGCAAAGCAGGTGCGTCATATGCTAGTAAGAGAGAAATAGGAAACTGATTTTAGAAAATTGATAGTGCGTGAAACGTATGAGATGCAGTTGTAATGTGGACATAGATAACTGCTGCTATGTTGGTTTGATGGTTCAATATAGAGCAATTATTATCTTTTAAGGATGGAGCGGTTATTAAATAGATAAAAAACTGCTCCTAAAATTGTAGAATAAAAGAATTAAAATGACATAGACAATAGTTTTATTTTTTGACACGAGTCAATTACTTTTCACTTAATAATAATAGATATATGAAGAGGTTTACTATTTCAATTCTTTTTTTTTCTTTTTTTGTTTTATCGAATTTACTGATCATATTTTTGTTCTTTTGTCTTTTTGTTGTAACTTATAGCTAATCGCACCTATTAGAAAAACTTATCAATTTCTATTTTTTTTTCTTGTTTTAATGATTTCATTAATCCTGTTTATTTACTATAAAATATTATATGATAAGTCATATATTGTTGCAGCAAGAATGTTACATTATCAACGTCTTTACTATTTCATTCTTCTTTTTCTTTTCTTTATTTTTTAAAACAAATTCCATAATCTTATCTATATATATTTCAAGTAGACAAGCCATGGTCATTTTTGGGTATACATTTCATATTTTAATATATAAAAATTTTGACTATTCTAATTATTCTTTCTATTTCTTTGTATGTTTTTATCAAATTTAGTAATCCTATCTTTGTTTTTTTTTTAAATGAATTCATTAATCCTGTTTATTTATAGTAATTATATGATCCATCATATATGCTATTGCAACTACAAGTTTAATCCCTTAATTTTGCATAAGTAGATTAGAATAATTACTAAAAGTATAATATAGAATCATAATGAACTATAATAAAAGTCGCAGAAATCACTCCTAATTTTTCGTGATTTAAAATTATTATTATTAAACGTGAACAAATTTAACTATAATTAGAAAATTAGAATCACTACCAATAAAAATTTCGAAACAAAAAATGAATAAATATTAATTACCATAAGGTAGTCAAACAAAGAGCGATATAAAAATAATAAACAATGATAATAATAAAATCCTAATTTATTAAATATGAACTCTATAATTAATAAAAATAAATTTAAGTTTAAATAGATATTTGATATATATTAAAGCTCTAGGAAACTATAAATATGCTAGGAAAATGATAAATGAACTAAATACTAAATGTAATTATTTCAAGACAAATAAGATTGACAAATGTAGAAATAATAAAAATTCACTATCAATATAGACACTAGCGAAAGAGAAACTTAAATAAATTTAGAATAAATAAAACACCTAAATAAAATATAGATTCAATTAAGATCAAGACAAGCAAAATGAAAATAAATAATAGATAGCGAATATTAATTACCTTAATGTAGATATACTAAAAAGACCACATAATTAGTAAAAGCGTAATAACATAATTATCAAATACGACTCAAATATTTTATAATTTTAGGAAGACTTCTCTTATATAAATGTAAACTTTGAACTTTACCAGATGTACATATATATAAAGTTAAAGATCCAACCAAATAACTAAAAATGTATTAGAATTGATAATGAGACTAAAAGAATACCATCAATACCATTATATAAATAACAGTATAGTAATAGATATATTATCTCATTTATACGAAAAAATAGATCAATTCTTGGACTTTCATAGCATATTACAACAAATTAGCGAGAATAACAAGTGATTAACTTTGACTTTATCAATTGTTTGTACTTGTAGTATAGTTACATTTGAAAAAATATATTTAACTGATATGCATGTGGGATTGGGTATACTGCATGATGCTTATATATGCTTGAATGCCAAATTATCATAATATAAGCGGTAATTCTATTGTATGATAATTATGTATGAAGCATGTTGATGTTTGTCTATAAATTGTATGATTACCTTAAATTTGACTAGAAAATATTGGTACCATAAATAAAAATGGACATGCATTGCATCATACACATATTTTGCATGTTATGGGAGTGGTAACCCCGCTACACATCAGCATTTCAGTTCTCTAGTGATGCACTTGGTTTTTCTAGATGACATTCCCTTAGTTCTTCCCAGAACACCTTTGTTCCGTTCGATTCCACAGGAAATAACTAGCATTGAAGGAACACCGCTCATGGTATTGACATGAAAGGACTAATACTTAATGGTGTTTATTTAATCTAAGGATAAGAGTAAAATGTTTAAAAATTAATTTGTCAGAGTTTATAGTACCCATTTTTCCTTGGTTCTTTGATTATCCTAGGCACGGTATATCACTCGTAATGGCTTCCTTCCAACTCGATGAGAGGGCATAAATCTACATCCTATTTGGATTCCGGATATCCAAGCTTATACTTGTTCATATTGTTGATTGTTGCATGGCATACTTACTAATTAAACTTATTTGTTATTATTTGATGTGTGGTATGGTCAGGTTATCTCAGTAAGCCTGTGGTTTTGCTCACCTCCTAATAGTTTCTGTGCAGGAATAATACTAGCTGGGATTAAGCTAGAAATGTGCGAAGAGTGCTTCTCCATTAGACTTTATTGAAGTTAGAAATATAGGATATATTGAACTTAGAATGTAAAATAGATAAAGTGTATAAACAATTGAGACTTTATATATTACAGGATTGAAACCCCATTTTTACTATTTGGTAGGGGATATTGATTCTCTACGATCTTGGTAGAATATGGAAAATCAAATTCCATAAGTTGAACTCCAATAATACTATTACATATGTATCACTTAAGTAAGAAATATTAATAAATAAATAAAATATTGTAAACTCTGACTTACTAGATGGTTCTCATATTACGGATGCACATGTGGTATGATAACTTTAAATTAATCCTACTAGGCCCCCTTTTGAGGCGTCATATCAAGAGCATTTCATATTTTACTATGACAATTTTTAAACTAGCTAAAGCATTTAGTAAAGAACATCTAATATTTTAATATATTTTGAAATAGCCATAATTTCCCAAGTCATGTTTTATAAATGTGTTAATTCAATTATGTATGATTTTGAAATATGATGAATGTGATTTATATTAATATATGATATATGTGTTATGTTGATGTGTTAAAATACCTAAATGTCTTAGAATAACTAAATATTGAGTTTATAAATTTGTGAGTGTAGTTAAGAGTGTGATAAAATAGCTTAAAACAAGTAAACATACAAAATATAAATATATATATATTTACATAGCAGAATTTTTTTAGGCATTAATCAAGCCCAAAAACACATTTAATGCCCAAAAATAAGTCCATTTATTTGCTAAAAACAAGGCCATGTAAAGCCTTAAAGTAGGTAACCCCAAAAGTCAACAAAGAAGATAAATATCATCTCTTAAAGTGCAATTTTCGTTCAAAAATTCCAAACCTCAAAAACACCCATTTACAAGCCCTAAAACCTCATTTTCTCTTCTCCAAAAGCTCTCCCATGGATATGTAATACTAACATCTTCAACTTTTACAAAGAAAACCATTAAAGGCTTGCAACAAGACCACAAAATCAAGACACAAAGCTCTTAAGGTATGTGTATTCATTTGTTTTAAGTATATGTAAAGTGTGCTTTTATTAGGATAGGGTTTGCATGCTAAAAATGAGATAGGATGTTTCTATATCTTGTTAGTAGTTAGAGTGTATTTTCATGCTAAAAGAGCTTGTAGTATGTGTTAGATAGATAACTTGAAGTGTTTGTATGATTGAAGTGTTGGATAGTGATTCTGTGAAATAGAAACAAAATTTAAGCATTGATACTTTTGAAATTGGTAAAAACTTAAAACATAAAAGTTGTATATCTTTTTCTAAGCTTTCCAACGCAACCTGAGTCACCTTAATCGGAAATCGGATGAAAAAGTTAGTTAAAATATGATAGGCTACGAAACAAGGGAAGGCTACACAATGCTTGTAGGGGTGGTGTATGTAGAAATTTGATTCTGTGGAGTCACTAGTAAATCTACACGACCCATGTAGGGGTAGTGTATATAGAAATTTGATTTTGTTGAGTCAATAGTAAATGTGCACGACCCGTGTAGGGGTAGTGTATGTAGAAATTTGATTCTGTCGAGTCATAAGTACATGTACACGACCCGTATAGGGGTAGTGTACCACTAAAAATTTTTGAAACATGATTCCTCTATTTTCATTGGAAAATTGTAGCTTTTACACACTTTCAATCCTCATCTAGCACAATTCATACCCCAACTTCATTTATACAATTTTCAAACAAGGTTAAAAACTTATGTTTCTTTGTTAAATGTTTAATTGCTTAGGAAATGAATCTTTTGAGCTAAATTAAAATAGCCATACATTTCCTAAATTATATTTTATAAATGTGATATTTAAATTATATATGATTTTGAAATGAGATATATGTGCATGAACAATATAATTAGTGCATGTGAATATGTGTCATTTTGTATGTGTGTATGTGCAATGAAATTTATATTATTGTTTTATGTATATTAATGTGTGCATATGTAATGAATGTTTGTATCTTTTGTGAATTAATATGTGTGTGTTATGCTTAGAATTTGTCAAAACAATTTTTGAATTTTCTAAGAAATTGTTGATAGAATTTTACAAAGTTTAAGCCTAATTTTCAGGCCCAAATTAAACTCAAATGCATTCCAAATTAAGCCAAATTAAACCTAAGTCAAACCTAGCCCTAAAGTCAAACTTTGAATAATTATATACCTCAAATTTGATTAATTAAGGTCTCTTTTGGCAGCCCTGTTTTTCATACGAATTTTCTTTCTTTTCTTTTCTTCCTCTGTTCTTTCTATCTCTAAACTATAAGCCATAAACCAAAATCAACAACAAACCTTTGGATGCAAAAATCACTCCAAGCCAAAGCCTATTCATGTAAGTTAGTGCAAACATAATCACTTTGTTTCATTTTCTTTCTTGTATTTAGATGTAAAACTTATGGTAGGATGAGTACCTGCCAATTGAGTTGATTGATTTATGCATTGATATATGTTAGATTGTGCTTTGTTATTGTGTGAGCTTAGTTAAGTGTTAGGGAAGTTGTAAGGAGTGTTAATGAGTAGTGAAGCTAAATTGAGTAGTTAAAGTATGGAATTGAAGTGTAATTGGTATTTGAATGTTGTAGTTGGATGTTTGATGATTAGAAGTAGGGTATGTGTTGTTTGGATGGTGTTTAGAACATATAACAAGTTTTAGGAAGCTTAGAATAAGTTTAAAGAATTTTTTAAATGAGTTGATGTCGTAAAAAAACAGAGGAAGTAAAACATTTTCGAATAGGTTTGTTTTTGAGCTACGCTGCGGCGTAGAGGTGATGTTGAAGGTGATCAGAACCTATTTTCTTAAAGCCGCTTAATACGCTGCCGGCTTTCACAAGGAAAGTTTGCCAGTGTATATTTTTCAAAGTGTACACCGGCTATTAGGGTTCCAATGCCGCCGGCTTAGAGGCGGTGTGGAATACAAACAGAATCCTAATCTTTAACAACGAACTTAAAGCCGTCGGCATAGTATCCCACGCTGTCGGCGTACATAAATATGCTACCGGTGTTGGGGGTATCCATGGGCGTGCACCAACCCCGTGGAACTCTCGAAAAATTTTTGGAAATTAAAGTTGCAGTCTACACTGGCTCAAGGCCGCCCACGTAGACTGAAGGCTGCCAGCGTATCCTTAAACGCTACCAGTGCTGGCAAGTATTGAATTTTAGTACAATGTACACTGGTTCAACGTCGTTGGCATTGAAGGTCGGCGTATCTCCTGTAGTTTTTATTTTTAAAAACTTTCTTCAAAATTTCCCAAAGCTTGATATATGATCAATTGAATAATTGTTAAGTATTGTATGATATAATATGATATTTAAATGCTATGTTATGACTTTGTAATAATTTAATTGAATTTCTTTGATTAGTTATATTTGAAACTATTTGATTAGTGCTTGAACTAAGTGGGAAATTCAATATTATCTTGTACAGTGATAGATCCTCGCTCGGCCAACCCCATTAGTTCCCGAGCTATCTCAGGTACGCGGTAACTTGTTTGTTTTTTTGCTAGGATAAGCATTATTCAAAGTTACTTTAAATTAAGAAAATTTTAATAATTGTTTGTTGAGTGTCTTTTATACCGTTGAATCTAGTTCGGAGAGCCGTAACCCTACTCAGATTGGAGGCATGGTAGTTTTAGGTGCTTAGACCATCCCTGTCATTTTGATATGACTTTCATAAGTGGTTTAGTGGGTAATCGATAGGAAATTTGGTATCGGTATAACATTTACTTATCTTGAAAGAATATTATATGATTTAATTCAATGTTTATGGGAACACTTGAATTAAGTGATATTATGAATCGAGTTAAGTAAAGTCGAGAAACGGCTAAAAAACCTAAATGAGATTACTTAATCGTTATGGATAAATTTATCTAGGATGGTATGAGTATCCGAGCTACTTATATTAACCTCCTGAGCGTCATGATCGTTACTCAGGTTCCTCCAGAAATCCCTATTGTCCGGAGATTGAATACTCCCATGATGTTTGACTAACTAAAGATTGAATAATAAATTATTGGTTGTTGCATTTTGCATTTAGCTTAGGCATGTGTGAATCACTTTGCATTTGTATTCGTTACTTGCGTACTGGGCCTTTGGCTCATATTTTAACCATTTCAGGTGATAAATCTGACGAGTTTTATATGATTATGGGGTATGAAATCGATTTCGAGGAATTTCTTGATGATTTGGAGGACTAGAGATGACCTTAGACTTCATGGAATCCATATTTTGTAATAGACTAGTTATGATAACTTCTGTGATAGTATTTAAAGTTTTAGTTGGATTTTAGGTGTAATTTTGTTAAGGCTTGTAAGAAGCCTTTGGTTATAATATATGTATATATATATATATGTACTTAGCTATGTATGACTTGGATTTATTTCTTTTGTGAAATATGTTAATGGTGTGGTTATGTGTTGCTAAAAGTTTTGAAAAATTATGGTTTCAATTATATTAATTACGTAGAATTAGACATTTGAGAAGGTGGAATCAAACATTTGAGAGATAAGGAGAGATGTCTCAAATATTCAATTCCACCTTCCCATCTTGTAATTATTTAAAAAAAAAAGGCAATTCTTTAATAAAATGGATTAAAGAATATTTTTCTTAGGTTGTTTTATATTCTTGTCTTCAATTTTGTTTTTTTTTTTTTGTTTTTAAAAGGCAATTGTTTTATATGTACTTAGCTTCATGTATGGGTTTGTAAAGAAGGTCAAAATACACCAAGTAATTATTGGTCAAAGGATTTTCAAAACACAGGACAAAAACGATACATCATATATGTAAAGCCCTAACCTAAAGGCGTTATCAGCCCGCCATGTGTCATTACCAAAGATTGACATGCAAAGGCTATATTTTCTAATCCACCAATATGTAACTCAAATACCACCAATAACTCTCAAATAAAGGATACTTGAAATAAAATGTCCTCAATTCATCTAAATGAAAAAACTAAACAATTTAACTTTAAATAAATAATATTGTGTGGGTATAATTCCGGGTGCAACGATCACGAGCGTGCCGCGTGACTATCGCGCTACACGTGATCTAGGGAAACAACACATGTAAAGATGATCAGGAAGTAATCGTATAGGAAGGAGGAGTAGGCAGTCTCAATAGGCTCTAACACACGTGTGACAGGTGAGGGAGCTAAAGAGCATCAACCTCGCCGAGCACTATGGATTCGTGTATGTTCTTGAGTAAATCAAATGTTTGATTCACCAGGGCGGAAATCCGGCAGCACGACGGCGTTTTTCCAAGATTTCACCTTCTCCAAATGAGGTAAGGACTAAGGTATTTATAGAGAATCTAGCCGTCGATGTCATCCGTTAGATGAGACAGACGACCAACTGCCAGGATGAGTCCCTCTCATTATGGATATGGATGTGGGCTCCCTTATGGACCCAGGCCCATTGAGGCCTTCATTATAATATGTGTAAACCAATTTGAGAAAGGTTGGAATTGGGCAAACCAATTCCAACGGGCCTTACTCCAAGCCTACCATGCCAAAACTCCTATGATCATCCCAATTGGATTGGGTCTAACTCTTTAAGCCCTGTCACATTAGCCCAAAGAGTTAAATCCAAATAAGAATTAGGCTCAAGGCCTTTGTAATCAAATTTGTACATCTATATTTTGCCCCCTGACCAAAGTCCTTCGGGTCTCATCGGAGGGGTTTGGGCATTATTTCAAGCCCTTTCGAATGACAAAAGTCTCATCCAGCGCATATGCACTATAACTTAGCTGCACCGCTACTTGGTGTATCAGTTTCTTGATAGCTCGCAATGCAAAAGTTTAATGAGACATTTGTTATTCACCAAACAATCAAATTTTCTTGGAGTACACCTTTGCAACATCGTATTGTCTACACGAATTGCCCCATGTTGACATTTGTGTCACTTTTATATATATATATATATATATATATATTGGCATGCCTCCATTGGTATATGGTCTTTTGTTGAGATCTTAGTTCCTTCCATCACTAATGCCATTTAAGCCAAGATTCGCATGTCTTTCCATCTACTATCAATCGGAGACTAGCCTTTTCTAATGTTGTAAGAAAAGACAAAGGGCTCGTGAATGTCTATAGAGGCAGCGAAATTTGAAGCCTTGGTGATGGTTGCATGATCCTGGTGCAGATTTTCATCTGCTAGCACCTTGGCAAGAGATTTTGTAACATCATCTTGCAGTCTTGCATAAATGCTGAAGCTTTAGGAGATATTTATTTAGCCTCATTATTCTCATTGAACTTATAAAAAGAAGAATCCTTTTCAAAGTTGCAACATTGACATGGAGCATGCTTATAGATAGACCACAAAGTCTAAGAGAAAAGTGCATGAGCAACCAAGACAGAATCCTCAAAATACAATATAGCAAGTGGCATAATTGAAGAAAGAAGCGATTCTTCACTTTGAATTATAGGGGCAAGAAGTGTTTGCACGTTTGACTAAACATTCGTCTGTACATGTACTAAGCAGCCGATGCTCTAGTTTTAACTTTTCAACTTTCATACCAAGAAGGTGGTTAAAGGCAGCCAATGAACGTCCACAATGCAGGTAGTACTCAACACTTGAACTAGTTTCCTTTAAGGATGAATCATAAAGTTCATCTTAATGGTTTTGAATTAGTGCTTCCTAGCTGATTCACTTAGATTGTGAGCTTCATTACAGTTCATGAAAAGATCAACATTTCCATTGGCTGTTAGTGATTGCCATCCAATGGGACCCAGAACATACAGCTGATCATTGCATACAAACTTCGGGAACCAACAAGGTAACATTTGTACAAGTGAAGTGTCACGACCAGCAGAGAAAAAGATATTTTCTCTCCGGTTTAGATAATCCGATAAAGCTGAAGTGCCCATTGATCGAAACTTTAGCTTTGCCATGCTCATTGCTTTGATTGAACCTTCAAAGATCCTTAAAGCTCTTCTTAATAATATTGACAAGACGGCCTTTGTTATTTCGTAGTAGTTCATCTTCCTTGCTTTTATCAGCTGATTCTTGTGAGATACCAGCATTTGAGAATTCATTGAATGATACATCCATCTCAGTAGCTAAAGATGCCTCATTCAAAGAATTTTGCTATCACATTCTTATTCGGTAAGGCCTTCTCTTGCTCGGACCGAGTGCTACGATTTCCCTTGCCAAATCTGTTAGCTACATGTATAGGAAGAGTAATCAAAATGCTCCAGAAGTGGTGAACCAGGAGATGGTGGAGACCTTGTTGCATTAATTGTTTGCTGGACAGAATTGGTTGCTCCAGTAGAAAAACTGTCAGGGCTATTTTCGTCATCTAAGATGCTAGGAGAGGAAGAGTGAAGGCTATCCATATCCTGAGAATAGCTCTGGCTGATATTATAATCAGTAGATGATGAATTGAGCTTTTTGTCCATTGCATGGAGCTCATAGCCAAAGTAATCAAAGTCATCAGAAGAGAAATTAATGCTACCTCGTTTGGTATAACCATTAGAATGCACCAAATTAAATGCATCCTTTGAGGATGGAGGTGAACAAATCCATCCAACTCGTAATTCGAGTCACTTGGTTTTCTAATATGCAACTGTGGTTTACGAGGATCAAATGGAGGAAAGACCCTTCAAGGATCACGTGACTGTGAACCGAATGCAGCAAGATATTCATGATGGTAGAGTATATGATTATTTGAGACATCTGGAAACCTCTTATTTTGAAATGAAGCATAATGAACATGTGTAGAAATCTCTGGAATGTTGTCATAGCAATACACATGAGCAACTAGGTTAGTGAAGGATGGATTTATGCGAGAACAGCTCAAGAGGAATAGAGTTAACATCAGCATATGGTACCAGGAAGTGTTTGTATGATGGAGGTTGATGGTAATGACTCAGATCCCTTCTATGTGCTTCAGAAATATATGGATCTCCATAGCTGGGAAAATGATTAGAATTGTGCGTTGATAAATATAAGTTATGCATAAGATCATGATTGTCTGTTAAAGGATATGGTTTAGGATGTTGGCTTGCATAAGATGATCCAGAATGATGTTCATAAGGACTATGAAACTGCATAGAAGCCTTATTTATACCTAAAGTTTCCAGTAAGAAAGCTTTTGGACCTCCATAAGGATGTGTAGGAAAAACCTTCCTATCGAGAGGAGCATTCCTTTTATGAATATCCCCAATATCACAAGACCGGCTAAGTTGATCCTTAAGTTCATCCAGCTTTCAAAGAAGTTCAGCCTGATCTCTTTCTAGGTGACGAACTCTACTGGCATCATCCAGGTCATTAGGTTTCCCAAATGACATTTCATGGCTAAATGATGAAGTGAAGTGGTAATTTGATGGTCCCTCATCAAGATAACTTGAAGCTAGGGGTCTTGCACCATGGAATTCAGCATGCATGTTCCTCTGAAAGCCTTCTATTCCATCGTGCTGCCTTATGCATCTATCAAAGATTTCCCCTGACTTCTGAGTACCAAAGTTGGAACCACCCTGTGGTAACAACTCTCCATTATCTCTTACCAATCCATTCACTTTATTGGTGTTGTTTAGACTATTAAGTCCATTTTCAATTACCCATTTATCAGTTGTATCTTTAGAATTGTTGATGCCTGTTTCATCATGTCGCATGTCATTTTCTTCTAAACAAACACTCTGATTACACCCTGCATTAAACTTAACCTCTCTATCTGAAGCACTGCTTAATCTAATTATTCTTTGTTCACAAAAACTCATTGGTTTCTCGGGAATAACAGCTCTTCTACCTTCTTCCGATTCTGTGATAATGTATCCGATTCCCCATCTTTACCTTTTGCTTTGAGAACAGCACTACATCCTCCACACAGCGTCATACTATTCGGATCCACCCGTGCCATGATCATATCACGAGCAACGAAAAAAGCATGATGATCACCAAGTTTCGAATACCTTGTGATCATCGAAGTATAGGTGACAACATCCTTCTGAGTAATTTCCATAAACACCTTTCGTGCATCAACAATATCCCCACATTGCGAGTAGAAATTCGATAGTGTTGAACTGACAAAGCAATCAACACTTAAACCAAGCTTAATTGTATCAACATAAACCGATTCTCCAAACCTAGCTTTCTCTCTCAAATCTCTATTCTACTCCAAGTTTTGAGAAATGGATATGCATGTATTGGAGAGAGATCGGCTTTGGTATCATTCCAAGCAAGAAAAGGAAATGAAATATCCATGTGTTTTGTTCATCGTTTTAGACCAACAGAAGACCAAGCGAGGACATAGAACATATATAGGCACCAATAGACAAAACATAAAACATATATGGCACAAATATATCACGAACTTAGCAGCCTATAACTCCACACGACATCAAGCTCCAAAAGCATGACCAAAATGCAGTAGCTCACAAGCCCACCAAAACACTCACAGTAGCTCACTCATATCCAAGCGACTCATACCAAAAAATCACAAGCCCACCAAAATACCCACAGTAGCTTTCTCATATTCAAGTGCCTTATACCAAAACAGTACTTGTAGCAGCAGCCGAACAACGTCATCCCAACATCCACAACACACTAACATACTAAAACAACAGCTTTAAAGAAAACAAATGCGTAGAAGTACCACCTGCAACACACCTATGACAACAGTTAATTCGAGCGCCTAAGCTCCACACAAGGCATTCCCAGCATCAGCGGACAACTTGAAGTGCCTGCCTAACACGCACGGGTCAAATCGCGTGGGATATGCTACGCGTAAGGTCCCACTCATCTTCGACCTGAAATTGCTCAGTTTCACAAGCTCTTCAAGTAGGCGTCTGCAGGTACATCAGCAGGAACATGTGTCACCATCCTATTGTCATAGCACAGAACGGTTAAGGATCATGTTTGTTTTATTCCAATATTGGCAAGGACAAAATCTGCTTATTTTGGGTCATGATACGGGGTGTGCTTCTGATTCCTCTCTCTCCACTTCTTGTCCTATTTGTGAACGTCTCCTCCATTTTTTTTTATGCTTATTATATAACTCTACCTTCTTCCTTTATATCTCTCATTCTCTATTTCCTCTGCATCAAGCTACCTTAAAAGGACAAAGCCTTCTTCTCTTTGTTGCGGACAACAACAAACTCCATGATCTCTTCCTTCGACGAAAAACACAGCAGCATCAACCACCATTAAAGAAGGGGAATTTGAGAAATTCCGCCTCCGAAGCTCTGTATTTTTATGTTCAAAACTTAACCATGGTGATGATACTCGTAGATTGGTTGCTATCAAGCTCTAACTAGCCAGAGTCAGCCACTGTTGAGTTTTGTTCATTAATGTATTGAGCTTCTAGCTGGTTGGGATTTCTTCTTCTTTGCCTATAAATTATAGTAACTCAATAATAAAGGAAAAGTTATCAAATTCTCTATGTTGCTGTTGAAGGATACGAGCAAGTATACTACAAAGGTATCAATAGCTATGTTTCCTTTACTGAGTTTCACATTTTTTTTTTTTACCCTGATCCTATTTCTTACAAAGTCCTTGCAGCAGAGGATGATAAGGATTTCGCTGAGTATGTGCAGACTCGAAGAGGAGGCTCAAAACTAGGACCTTCTACTAAAGGGTTTTGCCTTAATAGCTAACTTGAGCTTGGTATTCAGCTGTTGTTACTTTGAAACCAATATAAAGTAAGTTAGATTTAATTCTCAATGTAGCTTGACATGTGTTACTGTAGTAGTGTGCTCCAAGCAGGCGCATCCAATTTAAATTTACTGCAATGACATCAACTTTAGGTTCAAATTAACACTGCACAAGCTATCATAGCATCAACTGGCATATAGCCAAATGGATAGCATTTAAGATCCAATTCAATGATACAGTGATGATGTGTTTCCTTTTTTTTTTTTTTTTTGCAAGAAAGCAATTCATCCAATTATTAATAGATGGTAATGCAAGCAATATTTTGGACGTGAGATTATTGGAATCAAGATGCAGTTTTAATAGATAAACCACGCCCATGATTGAGATAACCCTATGATTGAGATGAAATCAGCGATCCTTCAAGATAAATACCAATTTTTAAAGTAGTTGTATAAGGTCATATGATCAGTGAATCCCTTTCCTTTCTCATTCGATTGATAATTCTGGCAGAGATATGTATAAATAAGGCAACTGAGTATCATGTAGAAGGAAATAGGGATATTACCATATGCACAATAACTGATAGATCATAACAGATATTTATCACACTGAATTCAACTGAGTATCTGCTCTCTTTGGATCTAGAATGTTTAACATGTCCTTGGCTCAATATAGAACGTGAGCTTGTAACTCAAGTGGGGGCGATAATTTGATGGAATGTAACTCAAGTGAGTTGGTCCATTGCACCTGGTCGAAGGTCTGGATGTCCTAGATCCTAAAGCATAGGGCACAGCATGAGGCTGGTTTCACAGAGCACAGCGAGTACCTTCCACTTGCTGCGGATAATAGGCTGGTGTCACTCAGATCCAACATGGTTGAGTGACGACCTTCATGTTTCATGAGCTCATAGTCCTGTTTTGAAAGCAGTATGTTTCAAGATCAATTTCGACCTTGATTCATTCCAAATATACCAAAACCCAAAACATAAAATTAAAGATCTTTCTCTTAGCTTTCATATCATTTTAAATCATCTCGATAGGAGTTCTCATGAGAGAGATATCCACATTTTTGTGAACTTTGTCAAATCTGGAAAATCAAGGGACTTTTGCTATCATGCAGCAACTTCATAATGAAAAACTGCATCGATTTGTTGTGAATCCACCAAAACTCAAAACACGAAAGCTTTAGATCTCCCTTTATCTTTCCAAGGAATTTTTAATTACCAAAAACGAAGTTCATATGAGAGAGATGTACACAATTTACAAAACTATCTCAAATCTGCAATTTTTGAAGTCACCGCTGCACTTATAGTAGCTTCATGATGAAAAATGTATTGATGTGTTACGTATCCATAAAAACTCAAAACATGAAAGTTTTAGATATCTCTCTATATTTCCAAGGAATTTTGAATCACCCCAAACGGAGTTCATATGAGAGAGATGTGTGCAATTTACAGAACTATCTCAAATCTGCAATTTTTTTGAAGTCACCGCCACACTTGTAGTAGCTTCATGATGAAAATTGTATTTATGTGTTGCGAATCCATAAAAACTTAAAACATGAAAGTTTTATATCTCCCTCTCTTCTTTCCATAGAATTTTGAATCACCTCAAACGAAGCTCATATGAGAGAGATATGTGCAATTTGTGAAATAGTGTTAGAGCTGTCCTGTTTCATCTTCTAATGCATGAACAGTTTCTTGATATCTCACCAAACACATCATAAAGCTCCCTATTCTTTCAAATAACAATGAATTTCTTCGAGCAATATCTTAAAGATAGAATCGATAAATGTATTGTATGTAGTCTTTTGCTCGCTCAATGCCTTGTCTTATAGAATCATCATAAGTGAGCTTGATACTTGTCAAAGAATATGTGTACTTTTAATGTATATGTCTTCATGATGATAAAATGCTGCATGAGTGAAATCTCTCTTTTTTGTGAAACTAACATATCTTAACTTCTTACTATGCAGGTGATATATTTGCTCGTACCACTGACACAGATATGTGGCGGGCCATCCTTTGTCGATGGAGTGTTCAAACACATAGTTTTATCACATCTTGGGGTGAAGTTACTCCTACTTTGGAGGATGTATGTATGCTACTAGGCTTGCACGATGTAGGACTAACGGATATCACTACCACTGAGATTTCTGAGGAGGACAGTAGCTTGATAGACTTGTTAGAGACTCATATGGGAGTAGCTGTAGATAGTCGTAGACAGCTTACATTCTCCTCATGGCTTAAATACTTCTTTGGGCAAGAGAAGGGGGTGAGTTTACGGCCTGGCTACAATAGCAAGTAAGTATCCTCGTATCATTTCATTAGCATATACTATTCTTTTTCCAATCATGGCTTAACTCATCTATGTTTTTTTTTTTTTATTGTCCTAGGGAGGAGTTAATAGCCTTTCTATCATTGTGGCTTTCCTTGTTTGTATTCCCTGGCGGTCCTGAAGGCAGTATTAGTCCTCGCTTCTTCCACTTAGCGATCCGTATCTCACGTGGAGAGCGTTTCGCGTTGAGCCTCTTCTATTTGGGGTCTTTGTATCGACGATTAGATCTTTACCATGAGTCCTCGATACGATCCAAGGGACGGTACATGGTGGTATGTTATGTAGATATGACATTCTTGCAATTATTTTTTGCTGAGCGTTACAAGAAATACTATGATCCACCACTTGAAAAACCTGATATAGTTGAACCACGAGCTTGGGCATGGGTGAACAGAAAGCCTTTGGGATTGCTAATTGATGTGATAGATAATGTTCAGGAATATAATTTCCGCCCTTATACTAAGGAAGTGGCTGGTTACGAATGGTACCCAGAATTTTATCCTCGAGGTTCTGAAGACTTGGTTAACTTGGTAGAGAACAAGACAATTTGTCTACTGCTGAGGTGGTTTTATCATTTGGTGCACACCTGGAAGTCTCCCTTCACTTCATGACTGGTGTGACTCTTCTGAAGAATTTCTTGAGTGTAGTGTTGTGGCATCTACCCCATCGAGTTGCTCGTCAGTTTGGATTTGATCAGGGTTTCCTCGTAGTATTGAGATTACTGGAGATTTCAATGAATGTTGTAAGGAACTTCATCCAGAAAATTGGAAATGTATTTATCCAAACCTCAGACAGATCTTCTTCCCATCTAGTGATCGTATTGGCGTCATCTCCAATGGGTGGATGACTTACTGGACACGTTGTCTGGAAGAGTTTAAAAATTATATTAATTCAGAGATTGAAGTAGCACTTCCTGAGCCTTCTATACACAAATTTGAGTTTTACTTTCAGCTTTCAAACAAAAAGGCTTTCAATCAAGTCCAGAATCAAAGAACACGGTCTCCTATCAAGGTCATCAGGCACGTCAAACGTTCACGTGTTCATGAGGTACTAACACTGACTGACTGTATCATTGATTCCTTATATGCTTTTGATATATCATTGACCCTCTTTTTTTTTTTTTTTTAGGATGAGCTGAGGACAAGCCAATCCAATATCACGAGCCAAAGTGAGGTGAATAGGGATGTTTCTAGTGACAGGAACATCGGCACTTCCGAAATATTTGTTTCATCAAAATCTTCTTCACCAAACATTTGCCCTTATCCTAATCGTTATGGTGTTGGGAAAGTACTGCAAACAAGGGGTGATGGTGTAGTGACTGATGAAGATGATGAAGACGTGGTTGGTGAAGAGGAAGCTTCTGACGGCTCTGGAAGTGATAGAAGCGATCATGCGGATGAGAGCATACAAGAGGAAGACATTGATGCATATGCAGATGCATTAGCTGCGGAGATTTGTGGTGAGGGAATTGATGATCCCTTGTAATAATGCCTCTGAACCCCTGGCACACCAGGATACTACTCTTGCTCTTCCAAGTAATGAAATACCAGAGCAAGTTGGAGGGGAGAACACACACCCGCACATGATAACTTCAGGGGAGAGTGTTTCCTTTTATGAATTCCTGGTCCCCCCTATTTACTTGGAGTCATTAAAGAGGTTGCATGCACGTGATGGGATTTTTGGGCAGGATCAATTTGTCCTGGTTCTGAAGTCACAAATGCTATGGTTGTGATGTTAGGTCGGGCTTGTATGCTGCTAGGTAGACCATGGAATTCATTTTCTTCAGCTACTTGAGTTATTGGTACAAGCTTTTAATAGTGCTCGTGCCTTGGGGTTTAAAATTGATAGCTTGGAGAGTGTTGCTAGCAAGGCGCAAAGAATTTGCACCATCGACCATTAATCCAACGTTACGAGAGGCTCAAAGCTGAACTTGAGGCGACACAACTCGAATTGGAGAATTCTCTTGAGGGTCTTGATACTGCTTCTATAGCAGAATAGATTATTACATTGGTCATGATACTTTTTTTTTCAAGGATTGTTAAGTTATGTAACTTCATGAACTTTGTCTTTGTTTTGTTTCATGTTTCATGCACAATATTTCACATGATGCTACTTTCTCTTAGTTTTGTTCCCTTCACTTGGTATCGTATCATAATACGATGAACTCGTGCGCTTTAAGAATGTAAGATTCATGTAGCGGCACATTATATGTTATGACTTTGCGCGTTTAAATTATTATTTCTTTCGCGAGCAAAGACTTCTTGATTTCACAAGAATTGTCAAGGGGGTATTACCCACTACTTGACCCATTCCATCAAATGTGATGGTTAACATAACGTACTTAGGAAAAAATTCATATGCATGTATTATGCCACGCGCTTAGTAAATTTTAACAATTACAAGCTGCATGTTGTAACATAAATAAATGTCGCACGCATAGGAGACAAGTCTCTTACCAAGCAGCAGCAACATACAAATATAATCATATAACCAACCCGATTGATCAAATAATCATGTGAAAGCAAGCTCATATTATTCAAGCTATCATCATCACTGATCATGCTATTACATATGAAACTTCTTTACATATTGAAAATTTATAGGAGCTGTAATAGCATCAGTCTTTGGATTGAGGAGCTTGCAATACCCTATCATGGACTTCATGTATAATGAAGGGACCTTCCCATTTTGGCGTGAACTTTGGCGCAGGTATACTTCGGCGCACATGCTCGGCTGCACGAAGTACAACATCACCCACTTGAAAGGACCTTTTCCTCACCAACCGGTCATAGGCCAGACCAAGCTTGTGTTGGTAGTTGATCAAGTTGTTTTTGGCTATATCTCGTCTTTCATCTAAGGCTTCCAGATCTATTGTGCGTAAAGCATCTGGCTCAAGCTCAGCATTGATCGCCAGTCGTGCTGAAGGGATCAGAACCTCTATGGGCACAATTGCTTCGGCACCATACACTAGCGAAAAAGGTGTTGCTTGTGTTGGTCGCCGCTTCGAAGTCCTATAGGCCCAAAGTGCTAAATAGCTTATCATGCCATTCTTTATGGTTGTCATGTACCATACGACTGAGAACTTTCAAAAGAGTCTTGTTTGTAGCTTCCGCTTGGCCGTTGCCCTTAGGGTAATAAGGGGTCGACTTCACATGATCAATACTATATGATTCCAACAGTTGTCGAACATGCGAATTGATGAAAGGAGTGCCATTATCTGAAAGAATGCGCTTCGGAATCCCGAATCTGCATATAATGTTCTCCTTAATGAAGCTTGCAACTGTTGGTCCCGTCGCCTTCTTTAAAGGAATAGCTTCCACCCACTTAGTAAAACATTCGGTTCCAGCTAGGATCCAAATACATCCTTTAGACGGCGGTGAATAGGACCGATTAGATCAAATGCCCAAGTATGAAAAGGCCATGGTGTTGTTAGACTATGAAGTGCGACCGCAGGAGCGTGGATCGCATCTCCATGTTCTTGGCAAGGAACGCATCGTTTAACAAAATTGGAACAGTCTGATTCCATGGTTGGCCAATAGTACCCCATGTCAAGTAATTGATAATACAACTTCCTCGCACCTTGGTGTTCACCACATTCTCCAGCATGTACCTCAGTTAATATTTGTTCCGTTTCAGGAGATGCAATGCATCTGAGAGGCTTTCCCATAAATGAAACTCTATACAATTCATCTTCATGCATTAGGTACTTGCGCGCCTTCCTTTTTACTAATTTGGCATCCGTATTATTAGTTGGTAGCACATTATTCTTCAAGTAATCGATGTACGGACGACGCCAATCTCCAGCACTTGCGACAAAATTACATTCTTTTGCATCTGGTAACTCGAGCACTTGGGACAATGTTTGCACCTGAGATGCATCCTTAGCCATTGTGGGCCAGTAATACCCTGCACGTTGAATGCGACGATACAAGGGAGGTCCTTCTTCCCCACACCAGATCTTATGATACTTGTCCAATTTTAGGCGAGCCTGTTTCGCACAGATGCATCGCGATAGAACGCCCTCAGGTCCTTTGAAGTATAAGGCGCCATTGATGTGAACAAAATTCTTCAAGGTAACTATGGAGGCCGCATTGGGTTGCGCCAATTGGGCCTTGATACCAACGCGCCAGTCATCTCCTGTTTCCTCATCTTCTTCTAACAATTGCAAGGCTGTGCAAGGAATGGTTTTCTTGATAACTTTAACATCTAGGCTTTCATCTGAAGCATGCATCGGAATTTTGGATGCTAGTGTTGCCAATGCATCTGCATAACGATTTGTAGATCGCTTGGTATGTTCATACCTTACGACTCCAAACTTCCCAATTAGAGCTTGCACTGCAGCCCTATAAGGCGCAAGTGCTGGCTCCTTGAGGGCATATTCACCATTAGTTTGCTTAATGATCAAATTTGAATCACCACGAATACACAGATGGTTTGCTCCAGCTTCCAAAGCAAAGACGATCCCAAGTAACAATGCCTCGTATTCAGCTTCATTATTAGTGCAATGAAAGTCAAGTTTAAATGCCAAAGGTATTTCTTGGCCATTGGGTGATGTCAATACAACTCCTGCTCCCCAACCTTGACTTCCCGATGAACCATCAAACTGGAGTGACCATTCTCCTTCTGTTTCAATCATGAGTGAGTCCTCATGGAATTCCGCTGGTATACTTTCTGTGATCACATCTTCACTTTCATTCGGAAAATGAGCTAGGAGATCAGCTAAGGCTTGTGACTTGATAGCTTTAGGAGCTGTATTGTAATATCAAACTCTCCAGAAGCAACAACCACTTCGCTACACGCCCAGATAACGCTGGTCGTGACAATAAGTACTTGATAGGATCTGATCGGGTAACGAGGTTGACCTTGTGCGCTAGAAAGTAGTGACGCAACTTTTGGGTGGCAAACACCAGCGCGAGACAATGCTTTTCGCAAGCTGGGTATTTGACCTCGCTTCCTTGAAGCGAACGACTCAAATAGTAGACCGGCTTCTTGGCCATCTATTTCTTGTGCAAGTAAGGCTCCGATGGATCTGCTAGTAGAAGTAAGATACAATATCATCGGTACTCCCTTCACAGGCATAGTCATGGTGTGAGAAGAAGTGAGAATTCCCTTAATTCTTTGAATTGCATCCTCATGGACTTGGTCCCATTCAAATGTGACTCCTTTCTTCATGAGTTGATGTAAGGAATATGAAATCTCTGCAAGTGCAGGTATGAATCTCCTAATATAAGAGACCTTTCCCATGAAAGTTTTCAATTCTTTCAAAGTAGCAGGTGAAGGCATAGACAATATAGCTTGTATCTTTGCGGATCAACATCAATCCCCTTCCTATGGACTACAAATCCAAGAAATTTTCCTGAAGCAACTCCAAAAACACATTTCAAAGGATTCATGCGAAGCTTATACAATCGACATCGTTCAAAAACCTTTCGAAGATGGACCAAATGGTCAGATGCATGTTTTGATTTCACAACTATGTCATCCACGTAGTCCTCCATGAAATCATGCATCATATCATGAAATATAGCTGTCATCGCTCTTTGATAAGTAGCGCCAGCATTCTTGAGTCCAAAGGGCATGACAGTATAATAGAAATTCCCAACAGGAGTTCGGAAGGCAGTACGCTCGGCATCTCCAATTGCCATTTTAATTTGATTATATCCACTGAAACCATCCATGAATGAAAATAATTCATGACCTGCAGTGACATCCACCAAGGTGTCTATATTTGGCAAAGGGAAATCATCTTTAGGACAAGCCTTGTTCAAATCTCGAAAATCCACGCAAACCCTTATTTGACCATTCTTTTTTCTAACAGGTACGATATTCGCGAGCCAAGTAGGGTGTTCGATTGGTCTGATAAAGCCTGCACGAAGCAACTTCTCAATTTCGTGCTTAATTTGAACTTCCACCTCAGGACGGAAAACTCGTTGTCCTTGCTTAATAGGAGTCGTGCCTGGGGTAATATTTAGTGTGTGCACTACAAGGCTAGGGTCCAGACCTGGCATCTCATCATATGCCCAAGCGAACACGTCTCTATATTCTCTTAACAAATCAATAAGAGGACTCTTAACTTCATGTAACAAACCTTTGCTGACAAAAATTGGCCGCGGCGACTCTCCTGGTCGCGCTAGATCCAATTCCTCAATTTCTTCATTTTGTGGCTTTATTTGATCTTGCATTTGTTGAGGAGCGGGCTGAATTTCTTGAATTGGTACAGGGTCTGAGGAAGAACAAACTTCCTTAGACCCCATAAACCGTCATAAGAGATATACTCTCCGCCCATCTTCTCTGACATAACTTTCAACAGCATCAACTTACTTGTTCTTCTTTTTACTGCCTCGACAACCACGCATCTTTCTTTTCTTTTGTTGGCCCTCTTGAACTTTTTTCCAAGTGGGTAATGGCACACCTGAAGCTCTAGCAATAGCTGTCTCACCTTCATCGGTATACTCATTGAAGAAGGTAGACTGAATGAAATATGTCTCATCATGCTCAAAAGGACAGGAATAAATATATTCTTCCCTTTCCAATGTCCTTTGACACATTGATGCATAGTCGATGGTACTAAATTGTGATCGTGCAGCCACTTCCTACCTATCAAGAGATGATAGGACACAGGTGTATCAATCACATGGAAAGTAACGATACCACGAATAGGCCCAATCTTAAGATCAACATTAACTCTTCCGATCGTCTTCGTTATAGTATGACTAAAGCCATTAACTGAAATGGGTTGCTTCACTAAACGATGATAGTCAATACCAGCAGCTTCCAATGTAGTCTTAGGCATGATGTTAAGAGAAGAACCAGCGTCAATGAATGTCCTATTGACTGGATAGCCATTAAGTATGCCCTCCACATATAATGGTTGATTGTGATTTGGACTATCCACACACATATCTGCATTGGTAAACAAGATTGCATTTTCGTGCGCTCGAGCCATTCTTTTGATGGGCTACGCTGCATTACACTCGGCATATTGTCCCTCGGAAATTTGCGCAAGTGCAGTTGCTGCTGCAAGCTTCGCCTTTTCATCAAAACCAAGTAGATCAAAGAAATTTCTAAAATTAGAAGTTTTCAAAAGTGCCGTAGCAATAGGAGCGCAATTATCTCCTCAACTTCATGTTGTTTTCCTTTTGCGTTACTTGCCTCGGCAAGTGGTGCATCATTGGCTTCTACTATGGCAGGATCATGAATAACGATGTTAACGGCAGCGCGCTGATTATTATGGGTTGGATGGATTTCCTAACGTTGTATTTTCGATAACAAGCTCTCCATTCTGCACTCTTTCATTGAAAATCCTCTTCAAAGTAAAACAATCCCTAGTAGGATGCCCCCCACAATTATGTGGAACCTACAAAATTTAAGATCATTCTTCTCCTCCTGAGTTGGTAAATGCTCTACCCTCGGGAGTTTGAGATTTCCATCTCTCAACCATTGATCTAGCATAGCATGCACCTTTCCCATTGAGCAAGGATATGTTAGCACTTCTTTTGTTCTCTCACGTCCAGACTTTTCAACTCTTCGTTTCTTCTCATGTTTGGGATCCTCACTTTGAGTTATATTCACGGACGGTCCTCTTTTGTTGAACTTCACATTTCCTCCTCTTTGTCGCGTGATGGAATTATTAGTCCTTCGCGCATTCTCCACTAAAGTGGAGAATGAGGCTAAAGAGAGATTGTCCAGATGTACCGCATATTCGGTGAACATTCTTTGGATGCAAATTTTCACCAGCTCTCTTTCGTCACATATGTCTTGAATGTCTGGTGAACGTTCCCTGAAGCGCTCAATATAATCCATCAAGTCTTCCTTAGGCTTCTAGTGAATCCGTCCCATATCAGTCAAGGTTACTCGTTCCTGTGTGGAGAAGAACTTCTCTAGGAACATCTTGCACATAGTTGCCCATGAATCTACTGATCAGGGGGAAGGTTGACGTACCATGTGTACGCTTTCTCTATAAGGGACTTAGAAAATTCTTTCAACTTTAGATCATCATCAAATCCATAAACCTCTAACGTTTCAATGAACTTCAACAAATGTTCCTTAGCACTTCTTTTCTTACCATTGAATAGCATGAATTTGGGACTCCCATAGTCTTGTGGATATGGCTTAGCAACAATACGTTGATTGTATGGGAGCTTGAGATCCAATACTCCCACATCAGACTTAGCTTGTATTTCCCTCAAGTACATGTCTAGATCTTCTTTCGTGACGAAAGTAACTTTAGGAGTTGAAGTAGTAACTTCAATTGGTGTAGCTGGAGTGACAGTCTAGAGTGGAATTGTATTTGGTTAAGCAGCAGGTCCACCAGTGACAATCTGTGGTGTAGTCTGTGAGGATGAAGATCCTCCGGGTTGAACATGTACTATAGGCTGGGAGGTTGAGAGTCCTCCTAGCTGAATTCCTGTGTTCACTACCTGAGGTACAGGCAATTGTGTAACTATTGGTTCCAACGGAAGGGCTTGCTCCCTAATTCCAATAGTGCCATGTTCAGGAGTAGGAAGAGGATCAACAGGTCGAGGTGCTTGAAGAGCTTGTGAAGTTTGAGGACCTTAAGGTGCTTGAGGTGCCTGAGAAGCACATTGCTGCGCGGCAATAGCAGGGGTTGACGAAGTCGTGTCTTGTTGCGCGGTAGCAATAGCAGCTATACCAGGTAGTTATTGAGAAAACATCACCATGAATTGTTGAAATTGTCTTATAGACTCTTGTATTGACTGGTTGACTTGTACGGTATTTTCTTGTACAGCGCACAAGATCGTAGCGTTGTCAGGTTGAGCACTAGTAAGTTGGTTAACATCTTCGAGTGCTGGCATGTCATGCTCAACAACCTCAAGATTAGTATCAGTTTCTTGAGTCACACCCTCAGTGAGGTCAGTAGGTCTTTTTCTTGGAGGTGCCATCAAATAAGTATTGATTTCCCTGTCCCCAGTGGAGTCGCCAAAAATGTGTGGGTATAATTCCGGATGCAATGATCACGAACGTGCCGCATGACTATCGTGCTACACGTGATCTAGGAAAACAACACGTGCAAAGATATCAGGAAGTAATCGTATAGGGAGGAGGAGTAGGCAGTCCAATAGGCTCTAACACACGTATGACAGGTGAGGGAGCTAAAAAGCATCAACCTCGCCGAGCACTGTGGATTCGTGTATGTTCTTGAGTAAATCAAATGTTTGATTAACCAGGGCGGAAATCCGGTAACACGACGGTGTTTTTCCAAGATTTCACCTTCTCCAAATGAGGTAAGGACTAAGGTATTTATAGAGAATCCAGCCGTCGATGTCGTCCGTCAGATGAGACAGATGACCAATAGCCAGGATGAGTCTCTCTCATTATGGATATGGATGTGGGCTCCCTTATGGACCCAGGCCCATTGAGGCCTTCATTATAATGTGTGTGAGCTAATTTAAGAAAGGTTGGAATTGGGCAGGCCAATTCCAAAGGGCTCTACTCTAAGCCTACCATGCTAAAACTCCCATGATCATCCCAATTGGATTGGGTCTAACTCTTTAAGCCCTGTCACATTAGCCCAAAGAGTTAAATCCAAATAAGAATTAGGCTCAACGCCTTTGTAATCAAATTTGTACATTTACAGACATAATCTCCAATATAATAATAAACTAATCATAAAAATGTTGTTTTTCTTTCCTGCAATCACTAAACCTAAGATCACTAATCTCAACTATTGGCAAAAGTATCAAATCCACTATCACTTTCCCCATAGTCCACGAATCCGTTGTAGCCCGTCAATCATAGATAATAGAATCCTTACCTGTACCTGTGGGAAAAATAAGGATCGAGCGAAAAATGCCCAGTATGCAAAACCCAAAACACATGCACACATGATCAAGCAATAAGGAATATCACATACGACTTAGAAACAAATGCAACAAACACCAATTATTATCTTTTCGTGTATTTTATAATTCTAATTATTTATCTTCTAACAATCTTTTTATAACCAGTAGATTATAAAAATTAATTTTTTTTTATTGTAATTGAAATTTAAGGTCAGCTATGATTACTCGTTGAGTTATTGACTTGTGTTGTAGAATCCTGTTTTAAGAATTATTTATTTAATTATTGATGATCATAAATTTTCTAAGGCTAGGCTAGAGTTTTAAGTATTAGGGATTATTTGAAAATCATTGTTTTATTATTTTAACGAGTATAGGTTTTATTTTCTAACTATATCAAATTTGTTCACACTTTAATAATTTTAAATAGCGAAAAATTGGGACTGATTTTTGGGACTTTTATTATAGTTCTTTAAGATTCTATATTATATTTTTAGTAATTATTATAATCAAGTAATGTAAAATCCGGGGGATTACATTTAATTATGTAGTAATCAACTCATACTGATTTATGATTCATGACTTTTCTATCGCATTGGATTGCAAATAATAGTTGCTAAGCACTCATCTTGGTGTATATCTAGATATACATTGCCTTCTTGTATAGAAACTTAGAGAGTTGACGCAAGGAAAAGAAAATTGATTGCAAATAATGAAATCATGTCAATAATTAATTTGGAGTTAGAATCAATTTGTTTTGAAATAATGAATCATTATTTTTATCATGAAAGCTTTATCACTCCATAGGTTAATAATAACTAATTGTTAAATGCATTTAATAATTTTTTTTCGATGGTAATTGCATGTTATATAAATCAAACAAAAGGGAATTCATGGCCAAAAAACTACTTTAGCCTTAGTAAAAAATCAAAAGCCATATCCCTATCATCAACTATATGTAGCTTAGAAGAGATTATAATGTCCGTAAGACATCTAGGTAAGGAATAAAAAATAGCAAAAGGGATGGTGTTTGGGCATAAAAAATCATCCCCAAAAAAATGTTCTATCTTCTATATATGGAATACCGTACTTTAGCTTTTGGCTTTCTTTTAGTTATGAAAAGGTATCAAATTTGATGCTTCCTATCCCCCCTACGTGTCGATACCATTGGAGGGACATAAGAGGCATTGTAGTTGAAGACCTCGTGGTAAACATATTTTCACAAAAGTTACTTTGACTCTCAAATCTCACTTGAACTCCATGTTGTGGGGGAGACAATATTGATGATACAAGTAAAGGTATTTTTCTTAATATCTCTTGTATAATTTATTTTTCATTTTAAGGATCCTAATATCGGTTTTGTAGAAACTTTTTTATCCACATTGTTTACTATAATCTACAAAACATAATATAAATACGATATATCTGTTTAGGAAAAATGCTATGATATATAAAGAGTTAATCGGTAAGTGTCATGCCCCGAGGGGTACCATAAACGTGGCAGTCCACCGTACACAATACTAAAGCCTAGGAATGACTACCTTTGTCACGCAAAGGCTTCCATATCATACGAGGCATACATCACAACTAAGGGAACGTATCGGAGTAGCGCAATTTATATTGATAATAAATAAGTAACAAGGCAAAGAGAATACTTATCATAAAACATAAACATATTGCATTGCAATTCTTAGGGGCATGTCCATCTATTATCTTCAAATAAATATACATCACTAATCATATAAGTCATTATATATAAAGAACCTTACAAAATTACTTATCTTATGATTCTATTTCCTTCATAGAAGCTTAACCATCCTTCCATGACTTCCTCAATGTCATGATCCTCAATTTAAGCCACGGTATACCTGTTTCATCAAAATCTATAGGGGTATAAGCTACAACTAGCTTAGTGAGATATTCCTTTTCATTCGCACCATATATTCAAACAAGTTTATTTAGATTTTCACTCATATGCTATGCAAGCAATGCAACAATCACATGATTACGCAAATATATATAGTTATCCGGAAACCATATATAGAACGGATTTACCCCCTGTATCAAAGGTTAGGGAATCGGGGTTGAAGGTCCTCGACCTTCTACTGCTAGTCCCAGGTCCTCACCCACAGCGTTCGGTTGGCTCGGCTCCGAACCTAGAGTCGCTTTCCCCGAGCGATTTGGATTCTCCAGGAAGGAACATGGCCCGTGGCACCGCACGATCACAGCCAATCCAACTCTACGCGTAGGAGTAGCAGCCTTCCGAAAAGATGTGACTCGATGGATGCTATGCGTGAGCGTTTTAGTTTTCTTAAGCCAAACCTTATTAAGGTTTATTAGGGCGATCAATCAATTTAGCAAACAATAAACAGGCATACAAGTAAGTAAACAAAATTATTTAAGCAAACAGTTCGAAGTTGCGATATTCTTAATTCTTATTTCACACATAAACATAGAATCACATATACATAATCCCGAATTCCCCAAATATATCCATTTTTATCTTTTCTTAGTATACTAATGCCACTACTTTACAAGCACAAGCAAGGTAACGAATTTAGGAGGAATAACTCACTCGTCCATTTTGCGATCTTCTTAGTCGTAGTAATCCTCGGGTAGGGTAATCTCGTATTTTTTCGTCACCTAGACAAAAGAAATACCCGGGATAAGTCTTTCATGAAATTTCTATTATTATGGATATTCTAATCTTTTCTTAAAATCGCGGGTAAAATCGTATAAGAGGAAATTCCAACTTAAAATGACCATAACTTGCTCATTTAACTCGGAATTTCGCATATAATATACCGTTTTCTACCTATTCGAAAAGATCTATCCATTTCTAAGGTTATCTTTGTCATAAAGGTCATTTGGGTTCCGAAAACGTCAGGTACAGATTGAAAACGAATTTTCTAAACTTTGCAAAATCCATTTTCTAACTCACTCCTTTTAAAGAAAATCCTTTTGTAACAATATAAGTATATAAAAATATATTCGATAACACTTTTGAATATATAGGTAAGCTCACTTTGTATGCAAAAATCTAATGGTAGTATCTCAACAATTTATTTCATAAAACTTCATTTAAATTTTAACTTCGAAAATTCTTTTCTAGTATTTAAAGAACTTTATATTTTCCTAGGTTGTTATAAATGAGTATATTCTTATTTTATTTTCTTCATTCTTTTTCCATGGACAATTAAATCTTCTTTTAACCTTAGTTTTTCATAAATTCACTCCTAGTGATAAAAGATCAATTTTATCGAAAGTATATTAAGTTGATGAAAAACCCTTCATAATAATTTTGTATTTAGGATAATTTTAGAAAATGAGTCTTGTCTTCTTATGTTCATTTCTAAAGTATAAGCTTTTGCTTTCTAAAACTTGTTCTTTCATTTCTTTTGAAAAGGATTATTTTTATTGTTAAAATCATTTTGTTTCTATATATTATTTATATTCTTTGAAATTAGTTTCTCTTTTAGGAATTTGAAAATCTTTGTTTTTCCTAAATGGGTTTTAATTCTTTATGGAATAAATTCATCTTATCTTTGAAAACCAGTTTGTTTCCTTAGTTTTGTTATGAAGTTAAAAGAGTTTAAATCTTAAGCTTTTGTAAACTATTCTACTAAAACTTAGGTTACCGCATATTCAAAGAAAATATTTATTCCTTATGTTCCTTAGTAAACTATCTTTGTTATTAAGAAAACTTTGAGAAAACTTATGTTACTTTAGTCTTAGGTTGTTGATAATAACTTCTTTTTTTTGTGACAAATCACATATAGAAAATCTAGTTTGAGTTCCTTTAATAAATGAAATTCTACTTTTAGATTAGTTGAGACATTAACATTATGTAGATGCAAGTATCATGAGCATATAAAATATAAGAACATAAGAAAATACTAGTAACAAATAATAAGCAAGAAAATAAAATATCAGTATTGGGAACCTTAGCTTCATCAAGGTATCCCTGTCAAATATTGGAGCCTTAGCTTCATCAAGACATCCCGGGACTAAGAATGGACTAGTCCGATAAGAAAATAAATAAAAGATTGTTTTGACTTGATATGGACACGTCTAGACTAGAAGACTAGTCTTAATAATAACATGAAATAAATAAATTGTATAACTTGAAAGTAAATAAATAACAAATGAGCTTAATATGCTCTAAATATATAATATACATATATATATAAATTTATAAGCAAGTTATAGCAAAAGATCAAAATATAAACAAGTAATAAATGACAAAGTATATATATGCATGAAAGTAGTTCCATGAACAAGAACCAAACATGATCTTAATGTGGTTTTCTTTAGTTTTTCAACCTAAGAAACCAACATCAAACCATATAAGGTTACTTGACATAGGAAGAATAAAACATGAGTTCTTCATTACCTAAATAGGTAAGAAGAAAGAATTGTTTTCTTGAAGGCTTTTGTTTTAGAAATGGTTTTTGGAAATAAGAGAGTTTTGGTAGGAGAGGTTTTCATTAAGAGTATGGAGAGAGTGTTTAGAGAGAATTTTTGCATAAATTCTCTACTTTGAGAAAGGTGTGAAGAATGAGAAGAGGAGAGGTGGTATTTATATAATTTTGTGGAGCGAATTAAGAGGTAATTAAATAAAAGAAAAATAAATTAAAATAGAGAAAGAGGGAGGTTTTGGTAGTGTAGGGGTCCTTTTGTAAAATTTTCAATTAATTTGTGTAAAAAGAAGTGATATTTTGTAAGAAAGGTATGAGTAGATTTTTATGGGGAAAGAAAATATGAATAGTGTGAATTGTGTCATTTGTAAGAGTGACTAGAAATAAAGTAGAGAGAGTGAATAGTATAGAATAGTGTACTAATGTACTTTAAATAGTATAGAAGACAAATTAATTACCGGTAGTAAGTAAAATACGAATAAAACCGTTATATCAGATATTTTGAGTTACCAAAAAATTCTAAAACTGATATTTTTGGAATCCTTTATTTTTTACGAGTCTATTGGTATAAACGGAATATTTTTAATATTCCGAGCTCCGGGACACGCTTTTCGAGCACTGATCCCGTTTGAGTCCGAAGGACACTCGAAATTTGCGAATATGATATTTTTATGTTACCCTATATTATTACGAACTATTTTAAGCTATTGGCTTAATTTCGTTTTCTAGGGTTTGAAAACGGGATTGCCGGATCTTAAACACTAGGATTCGTTATAGGCTTCGTTGACCTTAGGGTTCCTGGTTTGATTTTAGGTTTCGTCGAGATGTTCGTAAGATCGTATAATTTTCGAGTTTTGATTGTTTTATATTTTTAGCTCGACGTCTATGTTTTATCTTATTTTATTTGTGATTATTTAATAGTTTTTAGTCTCGGGATCGTTTAATCGAGTCTAGGTTATGAGTTGACTCAGTTTGTCTTTTGGCGAAATTGAAATTTCTGATTTTGAAATTTATCGAGGGTTTTAAGATTTTGTTATTGATCGTTACTTGGATATATTGTCTTGATTTGCGTGTTAGGAAACAATTAGGTGATTTGATTGATGTACGAATGTTGTTTCGACCGATAGTTGGATTTTTTCATTTTGTTCTTGAGGGTTCCCTATTTCTCAAATTAAGAAATCTCGTTTTTTATCTTTATTTAGAATTAGGTTTTAACTTGGTTTGTGTTTTAGGGTTTCGTTTCTAGTGTTTGTCTTGATTTAGAATTTGGTTTTAACTTGAGTCGATTTTTGGGATTTAAATTTTAAACTTTTAGAATTATTTTCTATGAATTATGAAAATTTTTGGGGGTTTACAGTAAGTGTAGATCATAATAAATATTAAATCATCCAAATTCAATTAATTATTAGGTAAAACATTGCACAATACATCTGCATATTTTTATTTATAACATTCTTCAACTTGCCATTTGTGTCAACCCAAAACTAATTTGATTTCAACACTAAGCACCACTGTGAGGCTTCTAGCAAATTACATATAAAACGACATATGTGTAATTATATATGCAGATGGGGCAGACCCTACATATATTTCACATGCACTTCTTAAGGAAGTAGACAGTACTTGATATGAAGCTCTTCCAAGATCTTCTTCAACTTCAAAATTAGTTTGGATCTTCGTTTATCTTTTTTCCAACTGTTTTGGAAGTTTATATTGTGAGTTACACAAATAGTCATTTTTAAGTTTCCAATGTTGTCAATGTCCTTCCTTAACTACAACACTCCGCTTGGATTGCCAGTATTGCTGATTGTCATCCAAGTATCTGAAAAATAGTGAAACCACAGCAAGATTAATGATTTTCTTTTTCTTCTTCCACACTGTTTTGCAATAATTTAGTAAGTTTTGGTAAACATGTACAACTCTAGGCTAGCAAATAAATTTGGACTTTATAGGTTAACCAAGTGTATAGACAAAAAGATATATTCAGAATTTAGTTTCTCGCAATCTAACTAGGTTCAATAAATCCAAATCTTTATGTTTATAAAGATCGAGTACTTGGAAGATCCTAGTGTCATGAGAAAAAGCATATCTAGGAAAGGCCAATCCTGCAACCAGTAATCACAACATTGATAAAAGACAATATAAAATTGATAAATCTAAAGCACATTAGATCCATAGTTTAAATGATATCATCAATTGGGTGTTTGACTATTTTTTTAAACCTTGTAGATGCTCAAGTTTGTTATATGAATTATGAAAAATTCTATTGCCTCATGCCTTTTTAACAGGATCTATCCCGTGTAATTATTCAATAGTTTAAATTTATTCTAATTATGATAGATGAAAATCTAAAAATTCTTTTTGAATTCATTTTTTATAATCAGTTTTATGGAACCATTGAAATTAGTCTATGCATCACATGTGTGGATTGCACATCACATACTTTAAGTAATATATGCATATAAAGATTTTGTGTTTCTGTAGTAATTATGCTCCCAAGTAGGGTCACCAGTGACGAGCTTTAGATATTTAGAACAAGTCTTTTTTTAGAACCAAAGAGAGGTAGATTAAACGTTTGAGGTTTCATCATAGGTCATATCAAAGAGCATGACCATCGTATGGTTTTGATTATCTATTTATGAAATAAGGTAGGTTAAGACTCCATAAGAGTATCCCAACCCGTAGCATCTCTAAGAGATCCTTAAATGTCATACTAGAATTTTTAATTTTTTTTTTTTAAAGAATCCCATCACCTTATCCTTAAGGTTCTCTACACAAGGCTTTGTACAACTTTTTTATAATTTTATGGGCAACATGTAGAAAAACTATATATATATATTATATATTGAGGGGCTAGGACCAGTCGTGGAGCTCAAATTTTGCTGAGGACCGGCCCCATCACTGAAGGACCTCCACTTCAGTCCTTGCCCCTTGGAATTGTTGCAAGAAGCGACCGCTGCAATGCTAACAAAACCTAACTATATCCAAGTGTGTGAAAAAAGGTTAAAAGTATACAGGACAATGTTATTGAACTCTATTCCAAACAGATGAATCTAGTCATTTCAAAGTATTTCCAGATCAGATCAATTGTTTAAAAATTCTACTGGTAAGACAAAAGATTGTACGTTGCTATTTAACCACTGTATGTTGTAACATTCACTGTATGTAACTGTTAGGCCAAAATCGGTTTGGTTCAAAGTTCTCTCCTCAAAACATACTGATCGATCCTCAGTAAAAGTCTAATAACCGGTTCACTCCAAAAAAAAGCTCTGGACTTTATGAAAGAATTAATCGAATTAAACTTTCTTTTCAAACATGAGGATAGCCTCGAAAATCAGCAGCCTCCTAAATGTTCTGTCACGTACAAACAGAAAAAATAGAACAGATACAGCTATTCTCTCTCTTCAAAACTCTCAGCAAGTAGGAAGATAAGCCCTAACTTGAGATATCTTTCTAAGATAAAGAGATTGATCTCAGTTCTTCCTACTCAAAGAAATATCTGTTGATCTACTCTTCTTACGAGAGTTTAAGATTTACAGACAAGTACTCCTTGGAAGATAAAATACAGATCTAGTTATGAAATTACTTTTCTTAACTCAGAGACTCCAGTTGCGGCTGCATGTGATAGATCTGATCTGTACAGTAAAGGTACGAGTTCCTCCTAATCCTTGTATTTCCTTACGCAAATGAAAGATCTGATCTCTTGTTCTGTATAAAAGAAAAGAAGAATCTGTTAGAACTAACTTGTTTTTCCTCTCATGTGTTTGATGATTTACGAGGGATTTTTGGATGAATATTTGGACTTACTGGATTTCGAGCTCCAGCGGACTCCCCACCTCAAACAAGAGGTCAAATTCCAGGAATGATTTCCTTCTACTGTTAGATTTCTATTTATAGTCTTTGCTGTACCTTGGACTGCTTTCTGTCAGATATTTCCTATGTTTGATCATATCCCAATTTGTCTGTTATTTAATTCCGAGATGTTTGATGTAATGAGCTGGGATAGTTATTCCAGAAAATCTGTTATTTATCTAATATGTAATCTTTAAGGCACATAGGATGTCCTTTCAATCGTGCTGGTCTTCTGTTACTCATAACATTTACTCCCCCATCGAAAACCGAAACCTTGTCCCCAAGGTTGAAATCTGGAAAATCTCTTCTGAATTCAGATAGATCCAACCATGTAGCATCCTCAGGTGTAAAAGACTCCCATTGGACTAGCACCTGGTCCACGGAAACTCCATTTCGGAAAACTCTTCTTGTTGCCAAAATCGCTATGGGTTGAACAACTGGATTGTATGCCCTGAGACTCCTTTGGTAGAACAGATGCAGGCCAATCCTTTCCTATAGCTTGTTTTAATAGAGAAACATGAAATACTGATGGATCTTTGAAAATTCTGGTAGCTCCAACTTATATGCTACAGAGCCAATTCGTTCTAAAATTTGGAAAGGTCCATAAAATTTCCTGGAGAGTTTGTGAGCGTTCTGACCTGTCAATGAAGATTGACGATAGGGCTGAAGTTTAACATATACAAAATCTCCCACATCAAATTGCTTATCAGATCTCTTCTGATTAGCAAAAATGATCATTCTATCCTGTGCCTTCTTCAGATTATGCTTGAGTTGTTTCAAAATTTCATCTCTTGAAGCTAATTCATCATCCACAGCTTCCACACTAGAAAAACCCTCACATAATCTGGAATAGATGGTGGTTCTCTGCCATATAGAACTTGGAAAGGAGTAAACCTAGTGCTGGTGTGGAAACTAGTATTGAAACAATACTCAGCCCAAGCCAAAAATTTATGCCAGTGTTTGGGATTGTCCATAACAAACGCTCGTAAATAATGTTCTAAACTTCTGTTAACAACTTCTGTCTAACCATTGGATTGAGGATGGTATGCAGAGCTCATCCTCAAAGAAGTACCACTCAATCTGAATAATTCAGTCCAAAATTTACTGGTGAAAACCCTATCTCTGTCAGAAACAATAGAGCGTGGAATTCCTTGATGTTTGACCATTATATCCACAAATAAGCGAGCAACTTGAAAAGCAGCATAAGTTGCTGGCAAAGAGCCAAGATGACAGTATTTAGAAAGACGGTCCACAATTACTAAAATAACAGACAATCCTTGAGAAGTAGGTAGTCCCACAATAAAGTCCATGGAAATATCCTCAAAAACCTTTTGAGGGATAGGCAAAGGTTGAAGTAAACCTGCTGGTTTAGTTGTCAAATATTTGATTTGTTGACAAACATGACATTGTCTAACAAAGTTATCAATATCCTTCCTCATGTGTGGCCAAAAAAAAGATTGAGTAATCTTTTAAAAGTCTTTAATTTCCCCAAATGTCCACCAAAAGGGGAAGCATGAAACTCAGTAATTATGGAAGTGATAAGAGGTGAACCTGGTGGAATAAAAATTCGAGTGCCACAATACAGAAGTCCATTCTTCAACTTAGAGGCCATAGTTAAAGGATCTCCATTGGTAACCTTAAGTTGCCAATCCTGAAAAATTCCATCTGAACTGAGGTCCTGTTTCAAACGAGTCACAAAATAATCATATGATGGAAGAGAAATAGCCAAAAAAGAAGGTTCATCTAGATGAATTCTAGACAAAGCATCAGCTCCTCTGTTGTCTTTCCTTGGCTTATACTGCACCTCATAATCAAACCCTAACAGCTTAACTAAAAGCTGTTGTTGATCTGGAGTTTGAATGACCTGATTTAAAATCTCCTTAAGGCTCCTTTGATCTGTCCTGATGATGAAATGTCTGCCAATCAAATATTGCCTCCATTTTCTGATAGCTTCCACTATGGCTATCAATTCTCGAACATATGTGCTTGCCTTTTGTAGTCTGCAAGAAAACTTCTTGCTGAAATAAGCAATCGGATGAGACTCCTGGTGTAAAACAGCTCCCATTCCATAACCTGAAGCATCAGTTTCAACGATAAAATCCTTAGTAAAATCCGGTAATGCTAATACTGGAGCTGTAACTAAGGCATTTTTTAAGAACAGAAAAGCTTCAGTAGCTTGATCAGTCCACATAAAGCTGTCTTTCTTAAGCAAATTTGTTAAAGGAAAAGCTATCTTAGCATAATCCCTCACAAATTTCCTATAATAGCCAGTAATGCCTAAGAAACCTCGAAGTTGCTTAATAGTCTGAGGCTGAGGCCAGTCTTGTATGGCTCTGATCTTCTCTGGGTCAGGGTAACTGGCCAGCTGAAACAATATGGCCCAAATAATCTATTTTGTTTTGGCCAAAATCACATTTGGAACGTTTCAAAAAGAAGCTGTTGTTTCGCAAACAAAGCAGCGCTTGTTCCACATGTACTAAATGATCATCAAAAGTTATGCTGTAAATGAGAATATCATCAAAGAACACATAATAAACTTCCTCAAAAAAGGACGAAAAATAGTGTTCATCACAGATTGAAATGTAGCAGGAGCGTTAGACAACCAAAAGGCATTACGATAAACTCTCAATGACCATCATGAGTACGAAAAGCAGTCTTGTGAATGTCATCAGGAAACATTCTTATCTGATGATATCCAGCTCTAAGATCCATTTTTTGAAAAAATAGTTGCTCCTCTAATTCATCCAAAAGTTCATCAATAGTGGGAATTGGAAACTTATCTTGTACTGTGGCTTGGTTGAGGGCACGATAATCCACACAAAAACGCAGGAACCATCCTTTTCTTAACCAATAATACAGGAGAAGAGAAAGGGCTGGTACTAGGTGTATAATTCCCTGTTGCAGCATTTCATCCACCAATTTCTCAATCTCTGTTTTCTGAAAATAAAGATACTTGTATGGACGAACATTGATAGGCTCCGTTTCATTCCTCAGATGAATATGATGTTGCACGTCTCTCAACGGTGGCAATGATGAAGGAGTCTCAAATACATCATTGAATCTGCCTAGTAGAGCATTTAAAGCGCTACTGTGAGTGGTACAAGATGATGAATGCAATCTCCTGAGCCACAAGCTGAAAACAACAAGCCACAGAACTGTCATGAATCAAAGCTAAAAATTGTTTGGAGATAGCTCCTTACAACTGAAATCATTGACTCCTGTCAAACACACTGTTCTACTGTTCCAAATAAACTGCATAGTCAGTTTCACATAATCCACAGTAACAGGTCCAAAGTTTGAGCCATTGAATCCCTAAGACCAACTCAGCTCCTTGGATAGGTAGTACATAAAAATCCACAGAAAAAAGTACACCATCCAACACTAAAGGAACTTGACGACAAACTCCAGAACACACCATACTATCACCATTTCCAATCAACACTGAAAATTGTGGAATTACTTCCACACAAAATTTTAAGCGTTTAGCAACATCTCGCTTGGATGAAATTATGAGTACTGCCAGAATCAATCAAAACATGTAAAACTTGACCCCGAACTGATCCCTGAAACCTTAATGTTCGATTAGCTTGATGACCAGACAAGGCATGATAGCTAATCCCAGCTTCCTTATGAGTAGCAAGCTCCTCAGAAAAAGTTAGGTCAGAAGAAGAGCAATCTTCAAAATTTTCCTCTTCATCCTCAGTAGGATGAATCATCAACAAAAATTTGGATTTACAGACATGTCCTCTATGATATTTTTCATCACAAGTATAACATAATCCTTTTCCCTCCGAACTGCTAAATCAGATTGAGACATGTTACGAATTGCTAAAGTTTTCTTGTTAGGACCAGTAGAACTCTGAATAGAAGAAGTAGGTTTAGCCTGAGTTCCAGGGGTGAACACATGAGGTTTCAAAGAATAAGTGCGAGTATCACTGGGGATTTAACCAAATTATGAGAAGGTGAACATTGCAACAGACAGTGTAACTTATGTTCCTGTAATTTGGCTAAACTCATGGCTTCTAATAAGGACGAAGGTTTGAAAGACAACACTTCTGTTGTAAAATTGGTTTCAAACCAGAAATGAAACAACTAGTCAAAAATCCTTCAGATAGGCCAGTAACTCTGTTGGAAAGTTTCTCAAAGGCTAATTGATAGTCAGAAACAGAACCGGTTTGTTGTAACTTAGCCAATTGCCCTTGAAAATCTTCAAATAATGAAGGTCCAAACCGTATGGTTAAGGCGGATAGAAAAGCTGGCCAAGTAGAAACTAAAAATCGTTCTTAGAAAGCCATTGAAACCATTCCAAAGCATCATTTTCCATGGCCAGGGATACTAACTTCATACGATCAACTCAGACACATGATGAAAATCAAAAATTTGAGTTGCCTTAAAATCCATCCGTTAGGATCACTGCCAGAAAACTTAGGTAGCTCAAGTTTCATATTCTTAAGGAAATGAGACTCCTTATAATCATGAGAATATGATGAATTGGAAAAGAAGACTGATTCTCATGAATATCTTTATCCATTTGTTTCTTAACATATTGCACCACAAACTGCATATTATCATCTAATTGAGACATTCTAGTGTGCATGGAATTTAATTGCGAAGACAACTCCTCAATACGAACAGGCTGTAAAGAGACTTCTTCATTTAACTTCACAACTCCACGAGTCCCATCAGCCATTATTATAAAAAACGAGAGCACCAAATCGTTAGGCCAAAATCGGTTTGGTTCAAAGTTCTCTCCTCAAAACATACTGACCGATCCTTAGTAAAAGTCTAATAACCGGTTCACTCCAAAAAAAAAGCTCTGGACTCTTCTGAAAGAATTAATCGAATTAAACTTTCTTTTCAAACATGAGGATAGCCTCGAAAATCAGCAGCCTCCTAAATGTTCTGTCACGTACAAACAGAAAAAATAGAACAGATACAGCTATTCTCTCTCTTCAAAACTCACAGCAGTAGGAAGATAAAAAGAAAACCCTAACTTGAGATCTCTTTCTAAGATAAAGAGATTGATCTCAGTTCTTCCTACTCAAAGAAATATCTGTTGATCTACTCTTCTTACGAGAGAGTTTAAGATTTACAGACAAGTACTCCTTGGAAGATAAAATACAGATCTAGTTATGAAATTACTTTTCTTAACTCAGAGACTCCAGTTGCGGCTGCATGTGATAGATCTGATCTGTACAGTAAAGGTACGAGTTCCTCCTGATCCTTGTATTTCCTTACGCAAATGAAAGATCTGATCTCTTGTTCTGTATAAAAGAAAAGAAGAATCGTTAGAACTAACTTTTTTTTTCCTCTCATGTGTTTGATGATTTACGAGGGATTTTTTGGATGAATATTTGGACTTACTGGATTTCGAGCTCCAGCAGACTCCCCACCTCAAACAGAGGGTCAAATTCCAGGAATGATTTCCTTCTACTGTTAGATTTCTATTTATAGTCCTTTGCTGTACCTTGGACTGCTTTCTGTCAGATATTTCCTATGTTTGATCATATCCCAATTTGTCTGTTATTTAATTCCGAGATGTTTTGATGTAATGAGCTGGGATAGTTATTCCAGAAAATCTGTTATTTATCTAATATGTAATCTTTAAGGCACATAGGATGTCCTTTCAATCGTGCTGGTCTTCTGTTACTCATAACAGTAACATAAACTTCCATGGGTAGAGCAAGAATCAAGTCCAACACGGCAAATTTTTATTGCACACTCAAATTAGACTTTTCATTGAATGAGTATTATATATCATGTGTAAATAATAATAAAATCTTTGATGGAGTTGTTGCGACCATCTTGTTAATTATTTGATTGTTAATAACTATTTCAATGGTGCGATCGCAATTGAATATTAATCTGTGCCGTTAAATAGTTGATGGGACGGTAAAATTTTTCTAAATCTTTATACACACAAACATACACACAGAATTTTCCGAAAATTTGATATATGTGTGCGTGCGCGTGGAGGCAAGTTAGGGATGTTAATGGTTTTGGAAAGTCCTATTTCCCTTATTATATGTGTCAAAACTTTTACCAGTATTTAGGTAGTATGTGTCTATATATAACAACTATTGAACAATTTATTCTAATATAAATGCTCAAAATTAGTTATGTGAGGAAAAAAACCAATATTTATTTGTTTATAAAAGTAAGTTATGCATGCAGTAATTAGTAAATAGAAGTAACAACAGCAGAGAACATACCCTTTGATTCCGGCTCTTAGAGTCTCGATTTTTTCAGCCGGAGTAGAAAGGTCGATGCTAAACTCCACGGAATCATCTATTTCGGGGTTCCTATAGGAATTGAGAATGGGTTTAGTGAGCAAAACCGAATTGGGTAGAATATCTTCTGCATATCATTTCGACGGAAGATTGTATGCAAAATGTCTATCTCTTCTAACAAGCATCTGTTGCAAGCAAAATAAAATATTAGAATCTAGCAATCTCAATAAAGCAAATTAGTGCCGCAACAAAAGTTCTGACATAGGTAACTTACATGCTTATCATCAATGACACACTGATCACCCACATCAAATGGATGCATAATGAATACGAATATAACTGCCTCAAACACTGTTTTGACAGTGTTGCCAAACATAAATGCAGAAAGAACAATTTGAGATGACATTAGGACAAGCATTTGAGTGCTCAAAATTCCCATTATCATACACCAAACAATAATGGCAATTACGATTGCAATCCCAGAAGCGAGCCTATCTATCTTCTCAAGCGCTCTTCTTGTGTAGTTCAAGGAACGTCTAAGTTCCACCCCTTCCTTGTAGATTCATCCTGCAGAAATGAATGACCTTGTCAAATTTTCATCAGTTGTGTGCTTGCCATACATACCCAGCTACCTCTTTCTATTCATTTCACTCCAGAAGTCACCTTTTCAGCTTTCTGCTGCTTGAATATAAAGAGGTGAATGATATCAGTTTTGGTGGCTCTACAGCTGATCAACTTACCAGCCAGTTCATTAGAATTGACTTCTCAATTTGTTTAGCGTCTTTTTCTCCTGAAACAAGTCGAATAAACGATTAACATCTTCCTTTCTTTTAATGATGCGCAGGAAGTCGTCCTCTTTAATGTAACTGATGAAAAAAAAAAAAAAAAAAAAAGAAAAAGATAATAATAAATCAGAGAAGGATAATGTATTCTTCACAATCTGTCATATCGAAGTTTTAAAAGTTTTGATATTTGTATATATTATCCTTACAGGGAACCCAGCTGGGCCACCTTTGTCATTATCATGTCAGAAACAGCCTTTTGTCTCCGCTCCATCGCGGCCTCCTTGTCCTCCCTCCGAACCCACTTTTTACGTTTTGTTCTACGGCGCTTACTGGCATCAATCATATTACTAGATTCCGGTAGATTAAATAATACAATCTGAACAAATTCTTGATAAGAGGATGAATTTTTTATCCCATCGGTGAATCTACCATGTTGAAATGTAAAAGCCAGTAGCTTAATCAGCAAAGATTTAACAAACCATATTGCAGCAGCAGCGAGACACCCCACAAGAGCCTTTGTCACATGGTCTAGAATTTTTGTGTCTTTAGATCGCTCCACCCCCCGATTGATCATTAAGACCCATGCCAATATAATTGAACCTAACCACATTAAAGCTCCCACGCTTGTCCACATATCACCCACAAGGTACGAGAGAACTTCATGGGAACACTTCGCTTCGATAAAGACAGCTGGAATTACAATCAACAAATTACAAATCAACCAACCACAAAAAATATCTAATACGAAAACGATCCATTTCCACAATTCCAACTCCCATATTAGAGTATCCTTCAACGTCGGCACTGCCAAACTCGCAATTAAGATCCCCACGAGGCAGACAAATAATGCAGCAGCACCACTTTATGAGTTTTCTCGTCCTTAACTGTGGTTTCTCATGACTTCGTAATCCTCTTCTTCACCTTTTGAGTCTACAGCCGAAGCTACAAACGGTGACGTCGACTGTAGATGAAAACTTGACTTACCATACTTGGGACTTCAGTATTTGAAGCAACCGTCATCCTAACTTCATCTTTGACCACATTTTCTGCTACTATCCCATCATTTCCACCCATGATAGTTGCTTTATACCTTTAGGTTTCTACATATTAACCAAAAAAAAAAAAAAAAAAACTTCAGACTTGAAACCCAACTTCCTTTATTTACTGATTTTGGTGCAAACCAATGGAAGGCTACTAGAAAACAGACTCCTCAGATCCTAGCAAAGTAACATTGTAAATTCACAAGAGCAACACAAATCGTAATTTGATGCATTATATAAGAAAGTTGCTACTAGTATTGCACTATTGCTCATATTTGTGTGTATTAGACGCAGCTTGATGCTGCTTGTAATCATTGATGTCTCAAGGTTTTACGGGATCATAGCATTCAGATGGAAAATTCTACGATCCAGCCGTTAATTTGATAAAATCAGTCGTGTCATCATAAAACAGCTCACATCATAACCTAAAATAGTTAATATTTCATTTACTATATTTAATTTAATAATTATATTATGGACGGACCAATCTTAATAGTTTTAAACTCAATAAATTACAACAGAAGTCTCAACATATTAGGAAAGGTTATTTAATGTATTAAGGCTTTTAGTGGCTAAAAAAGAGATATAAATTTTATCCAGTATATCAAATGAGCTATAAATGCTTTGCAAAATGTATTTAAAGTATCAATATTTGAATTAATTTTAATTAATTCTCTTAAATTTTTAATTAATAACTAATTATTGATATTTTATTTGACTTATTTTGAAATACATTGATTTTTTTTAATCATTAAAATTATTGATAGCTTGAATCAACTTACCATCAAATATTGATACCTCTATTTAATTATTTAAACTGTTAATTAACATTTTTTAGAGTATAGTTTTGATATTATTTACCATGATTGAATCTTTTCACCTAATGTATCTACGGAAAATAACTTTTCGTGATTCCAGATAAAAGAATTTATTACTTGATTATTAGAGCAATTGGCATCGGATATTGATGGTCATATGTAATTGTTTTTATTACTTGATTATTAGAGCAGATAAAAGAATTTTTTGGTGTTATAAACTTTAATAAGATTTTCCAAACTTAATGTAGACATATTAAATTTAGGAAAATTTTATGATTCATCATTAATTTGATGGGACCATCATTATCTAACGACTTACACCATATTTAACAATGATTAAATCAATAAAATAGATAATATTTTAATGATTAAATTTATTTTAATGGTTAGATGGTCGATTAGACGGTCCCATTAATAGGATTATAGAAGCTTTCAAAGCCTTATATATGAATTGATTTATTCCATGAAAATATTGAACTTTGTGAAGAGAAAGGAAGGGCAGAAAATGGCAAGTTTAACGAGAAACAACACGACCAAATACCATTTTAAGATCTATTAGCTAGCCTTCTTCTTGGCGCCATTCAGTCGACCCAAAAAAATGAAATTTTGTATGCAGGTCATTAATTTTTACTTTCCATTTGCTTGAAGACACTTTTTGGTAGTATAGGAGTCTTATTAATATGTTAGAATTGGACAAATCAACTCAAGCTTTCTGTGCTAATTTTCCTTGATTATTTCAAAATATCAAGACTTAGCTATTTGACCCATGTCACCCTAGTATAAAGATTAAAATGCATGTTAAATTTGAGCTCAAATCCATAGATCAAATTCAACTCTCCACAATATTTGCAAGATTATATCTATCATATGCTCTATATAAGAATGTAAATGCAATGCTATGTTATATATAACCTAACTTCCTATATTTACAGCTTGTGAACCAAATAAACAAAAGAATACTCAGAAACAAACTGAAAACATTCTAACTTGTAGCAGTAGTCTCAAGTACGTAAAAGCTGGTACCTTTTAACTTAATGGAGTGATGAGAAAGCAAAAAAGAAATTGGGTGTGTGAAAAAGTGAAGATATTTCGAACTTAAACTTTCCATTTTCACCTAATTCAAGTCAAATCAACGAAGCGTACCTAATAATAATAATAATAATAATAACCCTCAAAAGTCTAACTTTAAGGAGTTCATTTTCAAATGCATAAAAGTAGTATCTTAAATCCAGAGTGATGAAAAATAAGGGACAAAAACGGGTACGTGCACGTGAGAAGTGTGAAATTTGATGCAATATACAAGTATCCAATTGGCACTCACCTTAAATTTGGTGTCGATCAACAAAAGAAAGAATAAATCTTAACCTTGAACTTGTGATGGTTTCCCTCCACCCCCGTCCGGCCCTCCTTTTTTTTCCTTTTTCTTTTTTTTTTTTTTCTTTTCAGACACAGAAATGGAATAATTCTAAAGAAAGCAGAAAGATGTACTCGCAGTGTGTTTGTGTCCTGAGAAAATTAGTTTATATAGAAGAGAGTGGCTGGCCAAGCAAATCATTGTGGAGTACGCATGTGCGCTAACAGACAAGGGATTAGTAGTTACAGGCTTACGAGCTGTTTAATCCCGAGAAATATAAATCACGTGTGCTCTTACGATGGATAAATATTATATAATGAGTTAGGTTACACCACAATGTTAAATTATTTTAACATTAGTGGTCCATGTGACTTAGAGTATGACTTAATATAAAAGGCCCAATATGATGGTCATTTGGGCATAATAGTAATTTTTTAAGTCATAGGATTTAAAATCCTTCCTCTCTCCCTAATTAAATATAATAGACAGAAAAGGAAAAAAAGGAAATAACGTTCTTTTCCATTAGAGAAAAAGGAAAACAACGTATCTTTTCCATTAGAGAAAAAGGAAAACAACGTATCTTTTCCATTAGAGAATTTTCTACACCATTAAAGAAAAATCTAAAAGAAAAGGGCAGAGTAGGAGAAATTATCAAGAAAGAAATTGTGACGATTTTCTTCTTTCGACTGGAAATCAAAAGCAATGGACAATGGTATGTATCAAATCACTTGTGATTGATTATTGCAATTTCATTCAAAGATCCTGCGGCAAAGAAAATCATAGAAAATTTTCTTACAATTGGTATCAGAGCAGGTATGAATATTGCTTGATTTGTTGTCTAAATCGTAATTATATTGTTCGTATAATTGTATTCCAGTTTCGTCAACGTGTTTCCAGTTTGGCTTTATTCTTCGGAATAGCATTTTTTTTTTTTTGTTTTCATGAAAACGGAATCGTCTTTTTCAGTATGATCCACGAATCGTCAAACGAAATAGACGAATCGTCATTTCTTGCCATTCAAACAGAAATTAAAAAAAAAAAAAAAACGAAAAATTTGACATGGATTTTTGAAAGAATTGAAAACGAACGGAAACTGGAAATTTATTCCTACGTTTTGGAATTTACGAAAGAATTGAAAACGGATTTTCTTAGATTTTCTGGAAATTAATATTTTCGGAACAGAAAAGACAAAAGGAAGCATTTTGAATTGATGTTTTCCTGGACGCAATTCAACCTAAAGGAAACGGAAATTGATATTTCTTCGGAAAACAGAATCCTTTTTCTTAATGCTGGTGTCAATGCTGCCAGCATTGAAAGGATATTCGCCAGCGTTTATCCGATGTTGAATGTCCGAAAATTTTTTATTTTATTTTATTTTATTTTATTTTGCATATATGTCATATATTCCTGACATATCTTCCGCATTATTGAGATTTTAATGATTGAAAAGTTTGATTTTGTTAAAATCATATTAGTGTAAAGCAATGTTTATTGTAATGAAAGCTTGTTAGTCACCAAAGTGGCCTAGCTTGAAAGAATTTAAACATTAAAATTTTATTTTATCAATTGTTCATGTTCATGTGATGCTAGTAAATGATATAAAGGTTTGAAATGAACAATTGTGATCATTAATTATAATGCTAGGAGATCATCCAAAGATGGATCATTGCCTATAATTAATGATACTAAAAGTGATTCATTGATATACTGGGTGAATATGATTGTATATCCAAAGATAACATACATATTCACTTAAGTATGATTGATTGATCTATCAAAGTATATTTATCCAAGCATCATTATTGATTAAAAGTTATGCATTAAGGTATCACCCAAAGGTGACCTTAAATACATAGTTAAAGTTTACATTTATCTGAATCCATTTAAGTTAAATCAAAGCATTAATGTGTACATTTGGATTATGTTTGCAGCTTCTAGTAATTTATTCGCTTTGGGCAATGGAATGATCAAGTTCAATGGGCTGAACTATGCAGAATGGTCCGAACAGATCCAGTTTCAACTGGGTATTTTGGATTTGGACTTAGCAATTATTTCAAATGAAAAGCCTGCAGCCATAACTGAGACTAGTACTGAATCTGATAAGTCTCTTTATGAGGCTTGGGAACGGTCTAATAGGCTGAGTTTGAACTTGATGCGAATGACGATAGCTGAAAATGTTAAGCCGTCAATGCCTAAAACGAAAATGCAAGGGAATTTATGATGAAAATTAAAGAGTACTCACAATCAGATATAGCTGACAAGTCTATTGTGGGGAACCTCATGAGTGAGTTGACGACCAAGAAATTTGATTGGTCACGACCCATTCATGATCATGTGACAAGTATGGCTAATCTAGCAGCAAAACTGAAGTCAATGGGTATGGATGTGAGTGAGTCCTTTTTGGTTCAATTCATCATCAACTCGCTTCCTCCTGAGTTTGGTCAATTCCAGGTGAATTACAACACCATTAAAGAAAAATGGAACCTTCAGGAAATTAAGGCCATGCTAGTTCAGGAAGAAGGGAGATTAAAGAAGATGAAGGATCACTCTGTTCATCTCACTGTTCATAATGATGCTGGTAGTAGCAAGTCTAAACCATATAAGAAGAATAAGAAGAAGAACAAAGCCTCTATGAAAGTTAGTGGAGGTCAGATCCATAAGGATCAGAAGTGTTTTTTCTGCAAGAAGATTGGTCACTTCAAGAAAGATTGTCCAAAAAGAAAGGCTTGGTTCGAAAAGAAAGGTATGTACTGTATATCAGTATGTTTTGAATCAAACATTATTGAAGTGCCTAATAACACTTGGTGGTTAGACTCTGGAGCTACTATTCATGTGTCACATATTATGCAGGGATTCCTTTCGATCCAGCCCATAAGAGGAACTGAACAGTTCCTTTATATGGGGAACAGAATGAAGGCACGAATAGAAGGAATCGGGACGTACAGATTGATTTTGGATACCGGGTGTCACCTGGATCTAGAAAAGTGTCTCTATGTTCCTGAATGTGCTAGAAATTTAGTTTCTGTTGCAAAGTTGGATGAAGTAGGATTTAACTTTAAGATTGGAAACGGTGTATTTTCATTGTATAACATTCGTACTATTATGGATCTGGTACTTTAGTTGATAATTTATATCGTTTTAATCTTGATGTTATGTATGCTGAATCTCTGTTTCTTGTTGAGCATAGTATAGGTAACAAACGTAATGCACATAATGATAGTTCTGCTTTCTTATGGCATCAAAGATTAGGTCATATATCCAAAGAAAGGGTATTGAGGTTGGTGAAAGGTGAAATCTTACCTCAATTGGATTTTACTGACTGGGATATATGTGTTGATTGCATAAAAGGTAAGCAAACTAGACACATATCAAAGAATCCTGCCACAAGAAGTAATGAACTTCTTGAATTGATACACACTGATATTTGTGGTCCTTTTGACATTCCAACATGGGGTGGTGAGAAATATTTCATCACATTTATTGATGACTACTCACGATATTGCTATTTGTATCTACTGCATGAAAAGTCCCAATCAGTGAACATCCTAGAGGTGTTTGTAAATGAAGTTGAAAGGCAGTTAGATAGAAAAGTGAAAGTAGTGAGGTCAGACAGGGGTGGTGAATATTATGGTAAATTCAATGAAAATGGACAATGTCCTGGTCCATTTGCAAAATTCCTTGAAAGTCGAGGCATATGTGCACAGTATACAATGCCTGGTACACCGCAACAAAACGGTGTGGCTGAAAGGCGGAATCGCACACTTATGGATATGGTTAGGAGTATGTTAAATTACAGCACTGTACCTTTATCCTTATGGATGCATGCATTAAAAACTGCTGCATATCTGCTAAACAGGGTTCCTAGTAAGGCAGTCCCTAAGACTCCTTATGAACTATGGACAGGTAGGAAACCCAGCTTAAGGCATCTTCATGTTTGGGGTTGTCCAGCAGAAATAAGGATATATAATCCACATGAAAAGAAGCTTGATGCAAGAACCATTAGTGGTTACTTCATCGGCTATCCTGAAAAATCAAAGGGGTACAGATTTTATTGTCCTAACCATAGTACAAGAATAGTTGAGTCTGGTAATGCTCGGTTCATTGAAAATGGTCAATTCAGTGGGAGTGGGGAATCACGAAAAGTGGATATTAGAGAATTTCAAAAGGAGACCCCTACACCCAGTGTTTCTACTCAAGTTGTTGTTCCTTTTGTTGCATCACAGTCACGCAACATGCTAAGACAACAAATTGATGTTCGAGACACACAAAGTGAACATATTAGAGATGAACCAAGTGACAATGTGCAAGTCACAAATGAACAAGTGATACCACAAGAAATGGCATTACGGAGGTCTACAAGACAGAAAAGACCAGCTATATCGAATGATTATGTGGTTTACTCACTTGAGCAAGAATCTGACTTAAGCATTGATAAAGATCCAGTCTCATTTAGACAAGCCATGGAATGTAATGATTCTGAAAAGTGGTTCAATGCCATGAAGGAAGAGTTGAAATCAATGGATGTAAATCAAGTCTGGGAGTTAGTAGAGTTGCCTGAAGGATCAAAACGAGTTGGCTGTAAATGGGTCTTCAAGACCAAGCGAGACTCAAAAGGCAACATCGAAAGATACAAGGCCAGACTTGTTGCCAAAGGTTATACTCAGAAAGATGGTATTGACTATAAAGAGACCTTCTCTCCAGTTTCGAAGAAGGACTCCTTAAGAATTATTATGGCTTTGGTGGCTCATTATGATCTAGAGCTTCACCAAATGGATGTAAAGACCGCCTTTTTGAATGGTGACTTAGAAGAGGAAGTTTATATGGACCAACCTGAGGGTTTTATAACCACAGGACATGAAAATTTGGTGTGTAAGTTACAGAAATCGATATATGGATTAAAACAAGCTTCCCGACAATGGTATATTAAGTTTAATAATACCATTACGTCATATGGTTTTGTAGAGAATACCGTTGATCGGTGTATCTATATGAAGGTCAGTGGGAGCAAGTTTATTATATTGGTGTTATATGTCGATGATATTCTTTTAGCTGCTAATGACATGGGTTTGTTACATGATGTAAAGAAATTTCTCTCTGAAACTTTTGAAATGAAAGATATGGGTGAGGCATCTTATGTGATAGGAATAGAGATATTCCGTGATAGATCACAAGGATTGTTAGGATTGTCTCAGAAAGGCTATATCAATAAAGTGTTAGAGAAATTTAGAATGGAAAATTGCTCTGCAGGAATAGTTCCAATTCAGAAAGGGGACAAGTTCAGTAAATTGCAATGTCCAAAGAATGACTTGGAACGAAAATCAATGGAATCTATTCCCTATGCATCACTGGTTGGAAGTTTGATGTATGCACAAACATGCACTCGGCCGGACATAAGTTTCGCTGTAGGAATGTTAGGCCGATATCAGAGTAATCCAGGATTTGATCATTGGAAAGCTGCAAAGAAAGTACTTAGGTACTTACAAGGTACCAAGGACTACATGCTTACATATAGGAGATCAAATCATCTTGAAGTAGTAGGATATTCGGATTCAGATTATGCTGGATGTGTAGACTCGAGGAAATCTACATTTGGTTACATGTTTCTGTTGGCTGGAGGAGCAGTTTCATGGAAGAGTGGAAAGCAGTCATCGCTACTTCCACTATGGAGGCTGAATTTGTGGCATGCTTTGAGGCCACTATTCATGCATTGTGGTTGCGGAACTTTGTCTTAAGGCTTGGATTAGTCGACAGTATAGCTAAGCCGTTAAGAATCTATTGTGATAATTCTGCAGCTGTTTTCTTTTCTAAGAATGATAGGTATTCTAAAGGTGCGAAACATATGGATTTGAAATACTTGTCTGTTAAAGAAGAAGTACAAAACCAAAGAGTGTCAATTGAGCATATCGGTACTGACCTGATGATAGCGGATCCGTTAACTAAGGGTTTGCCACCAAAAACATTTATTGGACATGTTGAACGGATGGGCATTATAGATAGGTCCTCATTGATTTGATATTTGATGTATATGTATATATATACATATGGTTGTATTGCTCATATTGTTATGACATTTGTGAATTCAGTTAAAGTTGTGGTTTTGCTTGCTTATTAGTTATCTACATCGAGTTGTATACAATTATTGTTATGAGATAACTAGTAGCCTAATTGGAAAAATGATTTAAAGGTTTTAATATTCCTCAATTAAGTTATCATGAATTATGATGACTTGTAATACATGGAAGGAATCACATCGTTAAATGGTGTGTGACCGCCATGATTCAGTCATTTTAATTCAATCAAGAATTATGACTTGATGCATTCTAAATATGGTGCACACTTAATTGTTAGTGAATCATCAAGTCGTAACATGGACCAAGTGGGAGATTGTTAAATTATTTTAACATTAGTGGTCCATGTGACTTAGAGTATGACTTAATGTAAAGGCCTAATATGATGGTCATTTGGGCATAATAGTAATTTTAAGTCATAGGATTTAAAATCCTTCCTCTCTCCCTAATTAAATATAATAGACAGAAAAGGAAAAAGAAAACAACGTATCTTTTCCATTAGAGAAAAAGGAAAACAACGTATCTTTTCCATTAGAGAAAAAGGAAAACAACGTATCTTTTCCATTAGAGAATTTTCTACACCATCAAAGAAAAATCTAAAAGAAAAAGGGTAGAGTAGGAGAAATCATCAAGACAAAAATTGTGACGGATTTTCTTCTTTCGACTGGAAATCAAAAGCAATGGACAACGGTATGTATCAAATTACTTGTGATTGATTATTGCAATTTCATTCAAAGATCCTGCGGCAAAGAAAATCATAGAAAATTTTCTTACACACACGGTCAATATTTGAAATAAATTTATCTAAAGTATTAATATTTAAAATAATTAAAAAATATATATCAATATTTAATAAAATATATCAAATAAAATATCAACGAATTATAAAATTTATTTGAGCTATCGATATTTGGATTAATTTTTAATTAAATTTCTTTAATTTTTCATCAATACTTAATTATTGATATTTTATTTGATTTACTTTACTAATAATGAATATATTTTTTTAACTATTCAAAATATTTATACGTTAAATGTACTCATCCCATATATGTTTATACATCTTTTTAATTATATAAAATAGTAATAGTTCAAATTAACTTATTTATACGTATTTTTAACTGCACAAAACATAATGCTTATCAATGGAATTTGTCTCATATATAATTCCCATGTTTGTAAGCGTTAAACGAGGGGGGTGTTAATGTGAGGACGGTAGGACAAGGGTTTAGTGGTTACAGCTGTCTAATCGCGACCGAGAAATATAATAAATCAAATGGGGTTAGTAGTTACACCCCTCTAATCCCGAGAAGTATAAATCAAATGGGTGCTCATACAATTGATAAAAATATGGGTTCTGGATAGATTGATTTTTATTTATATTTTATTTGTATTAAATTTGTATTTATATTTGGTTTATGTCTTATTTGTATATGATTTATTTGATTAATTTATGAGTAAAATGATATGTTTTTTATTTATATTTATTTTTTTAATAAATATTTATTTGAAAAAAATAAAATAAAATACCAAACTTACATAGAAAAGATAAAACAAACAAAAATACCATTAATATAACTCCAATGTCTGTAAGCATTTGTTAACAGAGGGGAGAGAGTGTTCATGTGTGTACTATCGGACATGGACTGGGTAGTTGCAATTGTCTATCCGGGAAATAATATTATATTTCAAATAGTGTTCCCAGTGGACAAAGACGTAAATATATAATTTCCAATCGGTGCACATATGATTATGCGGCCACTCCAAGGGTTCTGTTTTCTCTTACTTTCCTATATATTGTTTGACAATATATTGTTTAATTATATTATTTAAGTAATAACATTTAACAATATTATTCATCTAATTTTTATTCTATATTAAATAGAAGCTGAGACATATCCATAAACTAATATATATATAATTATAAATATAACAGATGTAGGTTGCATTGTCAAAATAATTAATAAAAAAATATAGGGTATGCAAATTTTAATTTATTATAAATTCTTCAATTGAACTCTCAAATGGTGATTTCATTTATATATAATTTTTTAAAATACATACAATATCCCTAGATTGTTGCTAAGATCTTAAGTTCATCATTAAAATGATTTAGAAAAAGAATGAATATACGATTTTATTGAAGGTTTAAATTATGTGTGTGTGTATTATATATGGAACTAGGCATGGATTGTGTCTAACCCTGAAATATGGTCTCGCCCAACATCAACAAGCATCACACATTAATTAACCTAGTAGGTTGTCGGGTCTAGGTCAGGCCAGGTCTCAAACCAATGTGACCTACTAGATCAACGAAGTCATTAAATTAAAAAAGAAATATGAAAACAACATAAGAGAAAAAGTGGAAGAAAAAAAAAAGTGGAAAATATTATTTATATATAAATAAAAGTATGTTTAAACTACTTTTGATGTGAATACTAAAAATTCATTACTACTCATGACATTAAATGTGTTGATGTTATCAACACAAGTAATAAATATGATTGAATAGTCATCTGATTGGAGTTTTATAAAATACTACTCAAAGTTATTTCTTATTTTTCAACTATTGTAAGGACTCAGATTTGTTGTTTAATTAAAACATGTAAATCTAGTTTCCAAGCCATATATAATCTTTATGATTACATGTAAGACTGTCTATAAAGAGAAAGTTTGTAGAATTGCTTGCCCAAATATGTTATAAGAATCATTTGATAACATTTCATAAAAAGAAATCCATACATAATATTACAAACTTTCTTACCACTTGCATAAACAAGGCAAAAGGAATACTGCATATATATATATATATATTATATACACAAACATAAGAGCTTTTGAACTTATACTCTAGCTCATACTTAAAATATAATACATATATGTTATCAAAACATCTAACAACTATTACATTATTCCAAAAACATATTCCACCTAATCTATTATAAAAGATTTTCCTTCATGAGGTTGGGGCTCCTAACCACCCCAGTCGTTGAAAAAGCCCTCAAAATAGGTTTCATATCCCAACTGAGTATAAAACTTATCATCATCAACACCTGAAATAGAAGATTATGAGCCAAAAGCCTAGTACGTAAGTAACAAAAGCAAATATGTAATATACCTTTCTTGATGGTACAACAAAGCTTTAAAGAACTTAATTAGAAAACATATGGACTTCTCAACTAAGCCCTTTACAAAAAAATACAGATTTCAAAAGATAAATCCAGCTCTTCATCTTAACAAAACAAAATAAAATAAAAGCCAGTGGTCTTAACTCACTTCACTCTTTAACAAACTATTCCCAAGTCATCCCATATTCTTGAGTCACTCATCATCACCAAAATCAACATCACCATCATCATTCAATCATCATCATCATCAAATCAACACCTGGAAAGAGAAAATAAGGAGCCGAAGCCTAGTACAATATTAACCCAAGCACACACGAGATAACACACAAGCTAAAACTAGATGCAATGCAACAACAACATGCTATTATCTTTTAATTAAAATAAATAAACCAACAATGGAGCATTGACATTTAAGAACAATCTCTAGGAACCTGAGTGTCCTGAGTAACAATAGCTATTCAAGAGGTTGATATAGGCAGCCTGAATACCTATATCACTTATATCTAACTGAAAAGGAAAATAACCTCACGTAGGATTCACAATCATTACACATCTCTACTCATCTCAGCCCATAACATCATTTAGCTTAATCGATCTCATAAATATGGACTAAATCATGTTACTTCACCCTAAGCCTAAAGTAGACATTATTTTGATATTGGTTGCCCCATCAGCTACCCACCAAGCCACTTATAAATGTCATTGCATCATGACGGGGATGGCCTAAGTGACTAACTACCATGTTCAGCTTTGGATAGGGTTATTGCTCCTCTGATTGGATTAAACAACATAAGCACAAGTAACACTCATTAATTAGGTTCTTTAAGTATTGGATCATTTGGGGTTCCTATCCTAACAAACAACAAGCACATCACTGCATACCTTTCATTTTTAATTCCAAATAGAGTAGAGGATAGGTTAGAGGTTATCATAGAAGATAAATTGTGTATCCGTATCTATTCAAGAATTAAACTCATATAAGCATTTAATTTAATTATCTATATACATTAAACTATTTTATAATCCTATTTGATCAAATACTAAATAGGAACCCCACCATTACTGCAAATATCGCCTGCTAAGATATGGACAATTTTCCATTGTCTGTTAAATTATTTTTTTCTCTTTGTTTATAATAATTTATTCTAAAACATCATCATGTCATTCATTATTTAAAATACTCATAATTCTAATCAACAAGCATTTGAAACAACATATTCCCCGTATAAATCAAAGCCTAATCTTACATATTTCAATTACATCTAAACCAATTATAAGTTAAGTCTATATTAATTTAATCTTAGCTGATTTAATTAGAATTAATCATTTAATTCAATTACTAAGTCAAGTTGATTATATTTTAATCATATAATTCATTTTAACTCATTAAAGTTTATTAAGTCGATTTGAACTTAGATTATTGACTAAGTCCATTTTATATCTAAGATTCATATTAAACTTAGATCTATCTACTAGTTCACTTTACTTAAAATCTATAAATTAAACTTATTTTAATTACCAAGTTATTCAACCATTCCATTAAGGTACTATCGTATATCTTATAGGATCTTAAATGTTCTATTCCATTTTAGTTCATTAATATTTACAAAATCAAGTTAAACTTAGGTTGATTAACTAAGTTCATTCATTTTATACTTAACTTCTATGTTTAATCTAATTAGTCATTAATCTATAAATTCCCTTAACTCATTCTCAATTATATAAATTAACTAACATATCATATTAACTATCATTCATCTATTTCATTTTTTCTTTCAAACTTTATTTCTTTTCTTTCTTTTTTTTTTCTTTATGATAAGTGGTGATCACTCCCTCCATCACTCCTGTAATGGAGGGTGTGATGGACGTCAGAGGCTGATCACCTCCTCCATCATGGGCATGATGAAGGGTATGATAAGAGAAAAAAGGTGATAAGAGGCCATCACTCCCTTCTCACCCTTGTAATGGAGGGTATGATGGTCGTCAAAGGAGCACCATCACGTCCATCATGAGATGTCTATCGAATCTTTCAAGAAACAGAGACCATCATGGCCTCCATCGTGATGAGTGCCATGTATTCGGTTTCACATTTTTACTTGTTCATTTTCTTAAAAATTAACTTCTTTACTACAACATACTTCATTCCAAACATTATATAAGCGACATACAAATCCATATCAAGTTTAAACATCATTCCTAAACATATTGTTAGCATGGGTATCAAGAGATCATATTAGGAAGTTTAGATTGACACTTTTTCTACTTTTTATGGAATACCATTATTATTGGCTAATTTTGTGGGAGTAATTTATTGTCTTTAGACTAGTAGTTTTGACTTTCTCAGAATAGCTTGTATTTTTTATTCTCTTATAATAGCTTGTATTTTTTACTTTCTTAAAATAGTTTTTTTTTTTTTCTGAAAGTTGTATATAGAAGTTTTTCTCTATATTGACTAGATGAACGAAATACTAATTTTCATCATTGTATCAGAGCATAGATTCTAGGACTCAGTAAAAGAAAAAAAATGGATTGGTAGAGATAGAGAAATGGAAGTAAGAGTGTGCACACATTGTGGGAATATGAAACACACCAAGGATACTTGTTTTAAACTACACGGATATCTAGAATGGTGGCATGAACTCAAAGGAAAAAAAAAAAAAAGAAAGAAAAGAAAAGTGGAGTTGGTGCATTAGAAAATAATGGCCAAGTTGCATTTATGAATATTGAATCTCAACTATCCTTACACCACAAGGGATACCACAATGGAATTGTTCTCTAACTACCATATCACAAGAGAACACTTCTCTTGCTATTGCAAATAAACTCGCTACTGATTCAGGAAACAATAATTAGATTATTGATTCAAGAGCAAGTGATCACATGACTTTTGATCCCAAAGACTTAGTTACAACTACTAAACCAAAACATACTTGTGTTGCTAATGCTAATGGGTTCTAGCTCCTATTCAATCTCCCTAAGAATTAGATGGTTTATAACATTTGCGAATGATTGCATAAGAATGACTTGGCGTTATGTATTATAAAATAAAAGTAAAGTGTTTGGAGTCTTTCATTTTTTTCATAATATGAGAAGAGCACAATTTTAAGTTAAACTTCAAATTCTTTGATCTGATAATGATGGAGAATATGACAATAAGTAGTTCAAAGAATATTTTCAAGAACATGGTTTGCTTCATGAAACCACTTGTTCATACGCCACAACAAAATGGTATTGTGGAAAGGAAAAAAGACTTATTCTTGCAACGATAGGAGCTTTGTTAGCATTAGTACATGCACCTCTATAATGTTGGGCAGATGTAGTTGTTATTACCATTTACTTATTGCATTGAATGCCATCTTGGGTTTTGAATTTGAGACTCCACTGCAAGCTCTTGCCTAACATATGCAATTACCTTCAAATTTAATGCTTCCGCCTAGAGTTTTTGGATGTGTTGCTTATGTTCATCTTCATAAAAACCAACAAAAAAACTAGATTTATGTGTTGTTCGTTGTGTTTTTTTAGGGTGCTATGATCGTACTACTAGACGCTTATATACTACAATGGATGTCACTTTTTTGGAAATATAGAATTTTTTTCAAAAATTAGATCCCAATTCTTCTCTTCATGGAGAACAGAATAAGAATATTTGAGAAAATTGGCTACCTTTTGAAGACACCAACTTGGAATCAAGACATGATGATATTCAAAGTAGTTGGAAGAATTTTATAACAGGACATGAAGAAGAAAATAATGTCTCTCAAGCAAGAAGTGAACAAGAATGGCGCCTAACTATGCCAGAACCTTAGTTAGAACAAGAACTCCTAATAGCGCAAGACCAGCCCATTTCTCCCATTTTACTACATGAACATCCCTTGAGAATATTCCAGAGGTATGATATCTAAATTCTTCTCCCAACGATTTTGATGATTTTATTAGCTATAGATTGCCTGACAAACATAACTGTGGCATGCCACCAAGTTGATACTTGCCAGATGTTATTGGAAATAAGAAGACAAAGTATCTAATTGCCAACCATGTTTACAGCTAAGGATTATCACCACAACTGAAAGTCTTTGTGTACACTCTTTTAATTGAACAAGTTCCAAATATTATACAAGAAGCCTTGAATAAACCCAAATGGGTCATGACAATTAACCAAGAGATGACAGCATTACAAAGAAATGATACATGGAAACTTATGTTGTTACTTGAAGGAAAAAAAAATTGTAGGATGCAAATGGGTATTCTCTATTAAACGCAAGCCAAATGGTCGATAGAGAGGTACAAGGCAAGATTAGTGGCGAAGGGATATACTTAGACATATGGCATATATTATCATGAAACCTTTTTGCTAGTAGCAAAGTTGGATATTTTAGAGTTCTGTTGTTTCTTGCTGCAAATCTTGATTGGCTATTGCACCAGTTTGATTAAAAAATGTGTTTCTACATGTAAACATAGTAGAAGAAGTCTATATGGACATACCACCTGGCTTGGTCAATTCATCACAAACAAGAGTTGTATATAAATTACAAAAGGCGTTCTATGGACTTAATAGTCCCTTAGAGCATGGTTTGGATGATTTAGTTTAGCAATATAAAAGCATGGCTTTAAACAAAGAAATTTTGATCATACTCTTTTTCTGAAACATCGAAAAGGAATGGATAGCTTTGATAGTTTATGTTAACAACATGATAATTATAGGAAATGATAAGGAGAAGATGTCTAGTTTATAGGACACTTGGCTAGTAAATTTGAAATGAAAATTCTTGGGGGATTAAAATACTTCTTGGGTATTAAAGTATCTAGATCAAATCAAGGTATTTTTTTTATCACAAAGGAAATACATCCTTGATTTGCTAACAAAAATAGGAATGCTTGATTATAAGCTTATAGACATGCCAATGGCTCAAAATCATGGGTTAGGAGAACACTCAAACTAAACACCCATAAATATAGAACCAACGACTTGTAGAAAAATTGATATACTTATCTCACACTAGACCATATATTGTTTATGCCATAAGCTTAGTAAGTCAATTCATGTATAATCTGAGCAAAGATCACATGTATGCTGTCCTTCGAATTCTGAGACACTTGAAGTCATCTCTAAGAAAGTACTTACATTCAAAAAATATGAGCATTTAAATGTTGATGGCTATACAAATGCAAATTGGGTTGGAAATAATACTGATAGAAGATTTACACCAGGTCTTCTCACTTTCTAGGTGGAAATTTTGTCACTTGGAGAAGTAAGAAACAAAAAGTGGTTGCGTTGTCTAGTGTAGAGGTAGAATTCAAAAGCATGACTAAGAGACCTTGTGAACTTCTTTGGCTCAAGAGATTATTGGAAGAAATTGGATATTTACTCAATTCTACAATGAACCTATTTTGTGATAATAAATCAACCATAGAAATTGCACAAAATCTAGTCTAACATTTGTTGAAGTAAATCAACATTTTATCAAGAAAAAACTTGAGGCAAAAATAGTTCAGTTTCCGTTTGTAAAGTTGGAAGATAAGTTAGCAGAGATCCTTACTAAAGTTGTTTCTAGTAAGACATTCTATAACTCACTAGTCAAGTTAGGCATTGAAGAAATCTATGCACAACTTGAGGAGGGAGGGGGGAGGTTACATAGGCTGTTAACAGATCATGTTAAGAAGTTTAGATAGACACATTTTCTACTTTTATAGAATACCATTATTATTGGCAAATTTTATGGGTAATTTAATGTCTTTAGACTAGTATTTTTACTTTCTTCGAATAGCTTGTATTTTTCACTTTCTTAGAATAGCCTTTTCTGAAAGTTGTATATAAAAACTTTTCTCCATATATTAATTAGATGAATGAAATACTAAATTTCATTTCAAAACATTTCATCAAACACTTAATCTACACATGCTTATACATATCCAAACTTTAAAATATATGTTTTCATATCCTTAATCTATTAATTTTATCATAAATTTTACATATAACTAGCATCTATTTATAAATTCTATGCAATAACAGCAATCAAAACAAGAAAATAACTAACTTATCTTTTTAACAAACACATGTATTTTGATCCCCTCTACTGCTCCTCCTTAGATGTCATAGCCTCTTCATGTATAAACTCTATCTTCTATGTTATTTTCCTAACTTTGATTTCCTCTTAATATTGTTGGGATTGAGATTTAGAGTTAGGTTTTGATCTTGAAGAAAAGAAAAATGAAGAGAAGAAGAGAAGAAGAGAGAGAATGTAGAAGAAGAGAGAAGAAGAAGAAAGGAAAGAGAAGGAAGGCAGGTGACAAATGAAAAGGAAAAGGAAAAGGAAAGGGTAAAATCTTTAAAGATATTTAAGAGATAATTATGGGTAAAGGATTTGGGATTAAACTTTTTTAGATAATTATCTCACATTTTGAAAGCAATTAGAAAATAATTTGAGAACTTCTAAAATAGAAATTAATATCTTGAATCACAAATGTAGTTTAGGACTTCAATTTGCAAGAATTAATGTTAAGTTTGAGTTTAGCTTAAGAATTGATCATTTTAAATAAATAGTTAATTTCAAAAATTATAGAATTTTAGAAAATAAAAGTTAACTAAAGTTTAGGGGTTTAGAAGTTCACTAAACATTTAAATTACTAGTTTGAAGGTTCATGGAATTAAAGTTGAAAGTGAAATAGAGTTCAAAATAGATAGTTGAGGCAATTAGAGAATTTGAAGGGAATATTTGAAATCTCAATTTCAATTAATCTATTTACTAATTTGATTATGTCAAATTATCTAATTTTATCCCATAAGTTACTTTACTTGATTTAACTAGACTATCAAAGTTAAATTTCTAAATTAACCACCTATTATACTATTCAATTAAACTATTTCTAACTTAGATAGATGAAAGTCTGGGATATTTTATATACTATAAAGAAAACAAACAAAAGTTAGTTGAAGAACATGTGTAAAGCATTCATGCCACATGTGTAAAATTAAACAATATATAGAAACTTTCACAAACCTCCCTAAAGGTAGAGCCATACAAAGACCAACTTGAAGATTACAAACAACAATAGAGTGCCAAAAACCAGCAAAGTTAGAAAATTAACAAGTTGTTGCTTGGGAGAGACATACTGAACTTGCATGACACCAACAATAGCTTGATGTCTTGTGAGCAAGCATCAATTGCAATATGCTTAGGGCGATTATGATAGCATGGGTGATCATAACTCAATAACTTGTATTCATAATAAAGAATAGTGAGGGGAGAAAAAGGAACTTGTAGATCAATTAAAAAATAAGAAAACCACGTCAAATCCTTCATGGCACTAGCCATTCCAATAATTAACTTCAATGGAGCTAATAGAAATAGTAGTTCACTTTTTGGTCTTCAATGAAATAAGAGAATCCAAGTAAGATGCAATAACTAGAAATAAATTTACGACCAAGATAAATGTGCCCTAGTTGAAATCTGAGTAAGCTTGAAGAGAAAATGTTTAGTTTGAGATGCCAGCATATTTACTCAATTGGTGGACAACAAACGAAATATCAAGTGAAGTATTAGTCAAATAAAGTAACCGATCTACAAGATGTCAACAACAAGCATGATTTGTCAAAAGATCACCTGACGCATTAGAAAACTTAAAATCAATAGGAAGAAGAACAACAATTGGTTTTGAACTTGATAAGCTTGAATCATAAAATATCAAGTAAAAATTTATGCTGATTACTCATTTAAAGGTACGATATCTAAACTAAGAAGAATCGGGCTTCACCAAGATTGTAATCCCTAGGTTTAATCCCCAGGTTTTGGCCATAAGAGGAGATAAAAATTTAAAAAGAATTAAAATATAAATCTAATTATATATCTTGAAAAATAATAATAAATGTTTTGGTATATATTAATTAACATTTTCTAGTAATATAATGTGTTGTTTTGCATACATTAAAAAGATTGTGATTTTTCATATTTTATAATTAAACCTTTTTAAAAGTACTAGAAATTTATTGCAAGCTGTCACAATGAGTTTTAAAGCATGGGCATACTTTCCTTTATCTTAAATAAAGCTTTTTTCATTAAATGCTAATATGACAATTCATGGTTAAACCATACTTTTTTCTTTTATGATAAAGAAAAGTAATAGAGATTTGAAAGTTCACATAAAACGGCGTTGTTGTTGTTTTCAGAAAACTAACACAATATTTTAGAAATCTACTTTTTGAACATACTCTCTTTTACTTGCATAAAATCTTTCTTCCAAACCATCCCATTTTAGCTTGAAAAAGCCCAAGATCGTATTTGCAAGTTTCATTACGGTGTTTTGGAAAGAAGAAAGTAAAGTCATTTTTGAAAAGCGACAGATACCTTCGTTTGCTTTGTTTTCAAAGATTTCAGAAAGTATCCTTGTTAAGTACACAAGTGCATGTGCACACTTCACCATTCACGTGTGAAATATTATTTTTAGTAGATATCATGTTTTGGAAAACTGAAAAACAAACTTAGTTTGCCAGGAAATGTTAAAAACATATAAAAGTTGTTTTGCGAGTTTGTTTAGGCTTAATATGAAAAATATTTTCTGTGTTTATAAACAAAAGCTATCTTATCTCATCTAAATGAAAAATAACAGAACATGCAATATAACAGTAGATCTATCCTATAAGCTCTAATGTTAGATCTAAGTTAGGACTTAGAACACTACAAGAAAACTAGGCTTTAGAGACAAAAATTCTGTCTCTAAACATAAATTTCCTTCAAAAAACCATCGTCGTAGATTTTATTTGTCAAATTATAACTACATTTTCTAATTTCCATCGTAGATTTTTTGTCTCTAAAGGCCTATTTTCTTGTAATGGAAGATAGAGTCTCTTGTTAGATTAGTCTGTTTTTATTGTGTTTTAGGTTGTTTTATGCGTGTTTTGAGGCAAGGATCTATTCTAGTAAAGTTAGAAGTGTTTTGAAGTAAGTTTGGAGGTTGTTCTGTTTGTTGTTGCTGACTGCGACCTTGTCTTGCCTTTGAGTGGATCAGTGGAAAGCTTTGAGTAAGTGTCAAGGGGTAAGTTTTTAATGTACAGTATTTGCTGTGGCCTAAAGTCGAGCCCTCGACATGCCTGTGATAGACACTGAATGTTGTCGCACCTAAAAAGAAGTTTGAGTATTGGATCACAGTACCAGTCGCAGTCTACAGTAGAGCCCTCGACCTACCTCGCGACAAACACTGATGGTTGTGGTGGCCAAATGAGTCAAAGTTCATGGAGCATAGCTTCTATCATAGCTTAATGTTGAGCCCTCTTTGTACCCGTGACATAAGCTATGAAGCTTTTTAGTAGCACACGACCTTTGTTTGTTGATGCACGACATGGTTTTCTTGTAGTAATATACCCCACGTCCCTTCCTAAGCTACCCTTAACCCCATTTTGCCTTGGCACAAGCTTAGCTTTGAGTAGCGATGTGACCCTCAACCTCAACTTGTTTTATTAGCTTTTAGAACCGCTTTAATTAAGAAGTTTATAGCATGTTTCAGGGCATGAGAGAGCTCTTGTTAGAGTCCTTTTCCTATTATGTGTTTGTGATGTATGCTTGTTGTTTTATAGGAGCTTTCAATCAAAACCCGAGTTTCCAAAAGATTACTATGATCTTTAAGCCGGGTGCACAGATGAGTGACTTGAATCTTATCATGGTGTTGTGCTTGTAATGTAGTTGCACCTGTCTTTATATGAACACAAGTAATTATGTATGGGGATGGGGATAAGGTATGCTATATGGTGCTTGGATCTATGACAAGCTTTAATATTTGAAGTGATAACAAACTTTATGTTGCTGATGTGTAATGAGTACTGATGATTGTCTGAACATTGCTTGGCCATCAATAATATGACATAAGTCTTATCCGACCTTTAAATTAAAAATGGACACTCATTGCACGATAGCACACTGCATTCACATTGCACCTATGTCACGTGTTAATATTCTGATTCTTTGGTGATGCTTTGCCACTCTGGGAGAGTCCTAGTGGGGTCATCATAGGGTTATCAATCCTACAAGAACTATGCAGGCGCCGAAGGGCATCGCCCAAATTAGAATTGGCTTTTAGGGTGTTAATACTTAGGGAGATTCTAGTGGTACCAAGGATGTCACGCCCCAAAGGATATCATAAATGTAACAAGGTATTAAGACTTAAGAATGACTATCTTATTCACAAAAATCTCGATACTATATGTAAGGCGTACAACACGATAATAGGAAATGCTAGTAGGAAGTGTAGTTTGAGCAAGTAATGTAAAACATGCAATAATTTAGATAAATATTAACCTACATATAATTCATAAGTTCATTAAAAAGCCTTAGGGACATTCCCCTACTAAATATCTTTCAAGGATCGAATCATAAATACCAAGTCTTTATAATGAAACTTAAATAACTTCACCAAAATATTTAAAGGAAGTCTGATTTAGGTCCGTGAATTGATTTCCCCAAAAGCTTCTAAAAGATGACTTACGTGGATAAATGGAGATTGTGGGTACAAAAGCAAATGCTCCTGCACACAAAAATCTATAGGGCCGCAAGCATTACTAGGTTAGTGAGAACATTCCCGGTTTACCATCCTCGAAACAAAAATTATCAAACACGTGAGATGCAATAAACACATGAGCATACAAGACATATAGTTTTTTGAGAACCATATGTTGAATGAATTTACTCCCTTTATTTGGGGTTAGGTATATCGGCCAATTATAGCCAAATAATAAATTTTATAGTTCTTACTGATTACTATTAGCCACAAAAAACATGTAGATCTTACCGGCCACTACTCACCACATGTAGATACTACCGATTATGCCAACCATCACTATCATACACTTGTCCCCCGAAACCTTATATTTGGACTAGCTTACATAAAAGTATGGGGACGAAGCTACACTTTAGTACGGCATGCTACCGTCAGACTGATGGTCAATCAGAACAGACAATTCAAACTTTAGAAGATATGTTGAGGCAGGTGTCATGGATTTCAAAGGAAGATGGGATGTCCATTTGCCGTTGATCGAGTTTGCCTACAACAATAGCTATCACTCGACGATCCAGATGCCACCCTACAAGGCATTGTATGGACGAAGATGTAGATCGCCTTTGTTTTGGGATGACATAAAGAAGCTTGCAATTAGACCTGAACTAGTACAAGATGTAATGGATAAAGTAAGAATAATCTGACAAAGGATGAAGGAAGCATAAGACAGATAAAAGAGTTGGGCTGATCATAAGAGGACTTTGGAATTTCAAGTTGGAGATCATGTGAACTTGAAGATAAACCCAATAAAGAGTATACATCGTGTGCGCTCACAAAGAAAGTTAAGCCCACTAATATTGGACCCTTTGAAGCGCTAGAATGAGTTGGAGATTTAGCTTATCATCTAGCCTTGCCATCGAATCTGTTTGGAGTATATAATGTGTTTCATGTCTCTGTGCTAGGTAAGCATGTATTCGACCCGGAACGAGTTTTGGAGTTAGAATCAGTGTTCTTAAAAGAAAATCTCACTTATGAAGAACGTCGATACAAATCCTTGACCGAAAGGTTCAAAAGTTGAGGAACAAGGAAATCAAGTATGTTAAGGTTCTATGGAGAAATCATTCTCACAAAGAGGTAACATGGGAAGCCGAGGATGAGATACGACGTAAGTACTCGAGTTTGTTTAAAGCTTCAGGTAAGTATTCCTAAGTTTTGAGGACAAAACTTTCTTTAAGGGGGGTAGGTCATAAAACCCCAAAGTTTTATGCCTGGTTAAGCTTAAACCCTAATCAGAAGGATAACCGGAAACCCTAAAGTCAAGAAAACCCTAGTTAGACATAACAAGTTTAAGTCTAGCAATCCCAAGTTCGCAACCCTAAATGAGTAAGTAAGAGATTATGTACAATAGTTCGTAATAACATAAGAAAGCTTAAAAATATTAGATTAATAAAACTACAAATCGTTTTGAAACGGATACAGTTTTCGAAAAATATGTCCCGAGGCTCGAAATAGTAAAATATTCTATATATACCATTAAACTCATAAAAATATAATGTTTTCAAAAATATTAGTTTTATAATTTTTCGATAGTTAAAAATAATAAATATCGCAATTATACTCATATTTCCTACTACCGGTTTTATTAGTCACATCTACTTTACATTACACTATTCATTACTATTCTACACTATTAAACTATTTCTACTTTTTCTAACACCTACTCTTACTTTCTATAAACCTATTATCTTTACTTTTTATCTTTCTCATAATTTTATATTACATCTACCTTATATATTATTACTCTTATTTCATAAAATACAAAAAAATCACATCTCTTTCAACCAGTGCCCCTCCTCACTCTCTCTTTCTTATTTTTTTTCAATTTTTTTTATTTAAATCACTTAAAAATCTCTCTCATTTTCCTATAAATACCCTTTCCTCTTTCATTTCTGTCACACTTCATCTACCCACAAATTTACTACCAAAACTCTCCAAAATTTTCCTCTCAATACTTTCTCCAAACACTCTCCCAAAATACTCTCAAACCCCCTTCTACATACACAAAACCCAATCATACATACTACTCCATCAAGTCAAAACAATTTTTATTCTCTTTTCAGGACTAGTTCATTTATTTTGGGAGCTTTGATTCAAAGCTAAGACTCTCAATACTTGATTTATATTATTTTGCTATTTATTTCGTTGATTATAATTTTGCTTGTTATATTCTCATACTATGCAATTTAAATATTGTTGTCTAAACCATCAAGTTTAAACTATACTTTTATAAAAAGAGATTTTTACCACCAAAAGAAATTCCTAAAAGAAATTTAGAAGTAATAAGAAGAATTTACTTTTTCAAAACTTTAGAAAGAACTTATTATGATTTTGGAAATATCATCATATTGAAAGACTTTTCCAAACCATAACTTTAGAAGTAATAGAATTGTTTTCCAAAAATGAGGAAGATGAATCCTTATATGAAAATGATCTTTTGAAACATATAAAAAGGGAATGTAAATTTTCAAACTAAGATTTACAAAGTGCAAATGATACATAGAAAACTAATAGAAAAAGTGATACCAGTATTAAACGTTTCAAAAGGAAAAAATAGAAATTCATTTTTTTTTTTAGAAAAGTCATCGAAAAAAATGGTAAGATAAACATAAAATACTTTTTGAAAACAAAAGAATCGAAATATCCATTTTAAAGGATTTATAAAAAGGATTTCTTGTAAATTATGATTTTTCCAAACTTACAACTAACATTATTTTTACTAAAGAATTATTGGTTGGACAACAAATACTTGAGCATGTGTGGAATATGAGTTATATAGATGACTAAGTATTTATCAAAACAATTTTTGAATGATTTGATGATTAAAACAAATGTTTTGGGGAGTGGGAAATCTTGTGGTGATTTGATCACCACTGTTTTGGAGGCTAAATGATTTAGTTTGATGAAAATAGTTTTTGAAATGGATATATCTTTTCAAATAGGTAGAAAACGGTATATTATATGCGCAATTCCCAGTTAAAATGACCAAGTTATGGTCGTTTTAAGTTGAAATTATCTTCTATACGAATTTTAACGATCTTATGACATAGTTTTAACAAAGTACAATAAAATCAACAAGAAATACTCATTATGGGTATTCTTCTTGATTAGGTGATCCTATACAGGAGTATCCATACCTGGAGGATTACTTTGATTAATGGATTGACCGATCGACTCATCCATAAAAAGAAAGTATTGTCGTGGCAACGTGAGTTTATTTTCTTAATTACTTTATTTGATTATGCTTATAGTTTAGTTGCACTAGAACTAAGGAAAGACAAATGGATATGAATGTAAAATTATTGAAGGAATTATAAGAATATCGAGATAGGAATTGATTGCAAATAATAGTTTGTTTTAATATAGAACTTGATATGTTTGAAATTCTATGATCACCATAAATTGACATTAATTATACTATGATATTCTAAATAAATTTGTAAGCCCCTAGATTTCCGATAATATTAGTAAACCCTAAGAACCGTAAGTTGAAACAAAACCCAAAATTAACCTAGTTCTATGTTCAGTCTAGTGAATCTAGATCCGGCACTCCCGTATTCTTAAACCCTAGAAAACGAAATTGAAATAATTGTGGATTATGGTTCGTAATAATATAGGGAAGCCTAAAAATATCAGATTTGAATTTTTCTAGTGTCCTTGGGATCCGATCGGGATCAGTTTTCAAAAACCATGCCCCGGAGCACCGGATAGCAAAAATATTCCGACAACACCAATAGATTCGTAAAAATATAAGGTTTTCAAAAATATCAGTTTTAGAATTTTTCGGTATCTAAAAATAACAGATATAGGACTTTTACGCGTATTTTCTTTACTACCGGTATTTTAATTGTCTAGTCTACTATTCATAGTACTTTTCTACTATTCATTACTATTCATTTTTCTACTTTTTCTTACACTCTATTCTTACACTCTACCATACCTATATCTTACAATTTACCTTCCCCATACAACTTTAGTCACATCACACTTTACACATTACTTCTTTAATCACATCAATTTTATTTTCTTTTTCAAATTATTTAATTACATCTAATTTCCACTCCAAAAATCTATAAATACCCCTTCTCTTCCATTCTTTCACACAACAAAATTCATACCAAAACTCTCCCAAAATCACTCCCAAAATTCCTCTCCCAAAATCTCTCTCAAGTTCTTCTTTCCTTAGAAAATCATTCCCACATAATATTACAACCCATTCTTTTCTTCTTCAACCAACACATAAACTTTAGGTAAAAATTTCTTATTTACTCATCATGTTCATATAACTTAACATGAGTTTAGTGTATGTTTCTTAGACTCATTGAGTTAAAGAAGCAACAATTTATTCATGTTTTGTTTTTGTTCATGTTCTTATTTTCTTTATGTTACTATTATGTTGATATTGTTATTATTGTTTCTAACCTAACTTATATAGTATTATATATATTATGTATATATTTATTTAGAGCATATAAGCTCACTTGTTATTTAATTTCAAGTCTTGCAATTTATTTATTTACTTGTTTTATGCAAATATTAAGACTAGTCTTTCTAGTCTTAGACTTGTCCATATCAAGTCAAAATAATTTTATTTCTTTGCTTTTCTTTTCTTTGAGGACTAGTCTATTCTTAGTCCCGGGATACCTTGATGAAGCTAAGGTTCCCAATACTTGACTTTACTTTTATGCTCTTATATATTTTGTTTATCTTATTATGTTGTTTTTATTTTATCCTCATTCATACATGAATATGTGATATTGTCTCAACCATAATGAAAATGAGCTTCCTTTAGTAATAGAAAGTAAGAACCCTCCTCAAAAAATAAATTTTATCTCATAAGAAATTATTTTTCCATAAAGACTTAAAGTTTTGTCTTAACAAATATTTTTCTGAAGCTAGACAAGTTCAGCTCAAGTTTTAGTAATAACACTATATGAGATTTTATCAAGAAATACATAAAGTTATTACAAACTCTTCTTTCAAACAAATAAAATAAGAAAGTTTTTTAAACATTCCTTATCAACCAAAAGTTTTCTTAAACACATTTATCAAAATTTTCTACCAACATTTTAAATACTAAAGTCTAGATAAGTTTTCAAAAATTTACTTATAAAGATCATTTCTTTTAAAGTGGATCTAAGAAAAGCTATAAAACATATACCCATGAAGTATTTAGAAAAACTATGTTTTCCAAAACATTAGAAATAAAGTAGTAGGAATTTAAAAAGATTAAAATTACTTTTGTTTAAGAAAAAGAATTAAAAGAAGGAGATGCTCACTTTTAGTAAAATAAGAAATTTCTTAACAAAACTAATTTTTTTTTTACAAAACTTAAGCTTATCACACTTTCAAAACATATTGTACCACAAGAACATTGTTGAGACAACACCACCAAATTCATGCATATGGTTTGAGTATATATGTATTCAAGGGATTTTCTTTCAACCATATAATGTATCTATATTTTTGTACAAAAGCCCTTGAGTGAAGTAAAGTTTGAAAACTCTAGTTTTGAAGTTTGGAAAATTCGTATCAAATCTGTACGCTACTATTCGGACCTAAATAACTTCTTTTGATAAATAACCTTAGAAATAGATAGATCTTTCGAGTAGGTAGAAATCGTATATAATATGCGAAATTCCGAGTTAAAATGAGCAAGTTATGGCCATTTTAAATTGGAATTTCCATTCATACGATTTTTGACGAATTCAATAAGATCGAATTATAGAGTTCGATAGATCGTGGATGAAATACTCATGTCGGGTATTTCTTTTGGTTTAGGTGTCGAGGACGAAGATCTTCCCTTCCCAGAGGATTACTTCGACTCCTAGAAGAAAGCTATGGACGAGTGAGTTTCCTTTACGCTTATGTATTCGCGCATGTGCTTGTAGAATAGAGCACTAGATGTTAGGAAAAGATAAAATTGATATGCATGGGATATCATGGGAATTATGTATGTGATTCGTTGTGTGTGCGATCAATGAACAATAAGTATATCGGAACCCGATTTGTGATTGATATAAATGTCTCCATGTATGTATTTGTTATGTGTGCGAATATTGTTTGATCGCTTTAAATGATTTAATGTCATATGAATCCCCATATAATAAATTGCTCATGCATATCACTTAGAATATCATTTCGAAATTTTGCTACTACTCCTCAGCGTGGGACCGGAAAGGTAAGCTGCCTTGCTACAATCTTGAGAGTTAGGACGTTCGGGGAATACGGTCTCAAGGTGTAGCCGAGCCGGATCGATCGCTTTGGGTAAGGAAAGCCCGGGACTAGTAGTACGGTTCGTTGGAACCCCAAGACGCGCGCAACTTTCAGGAGGTCGTTCGGGACCTAGTTCAAAGCATTCCCTAACCTCCGATGGAGGGGTAAATCCATCAAACATACGAAACCGGATAGTCGTATGTAATGTTTGATCATATGGTTATTGCATTCATATGCTTGATTAATAAACTTGGTTGATTGTTTGTTATGAGTACTTTTGCGTAAGGAATATCTCACTAAGCTAGTAATGCTTATACTCCTACAGACTTTTGACCTTGCAGGTTTATCTTTTTGCACCCGAGACCATCTTGACCACCCGGGTAGAATCTTTATTTTGGGAAGCTTTTGGAGGAATTCTATTTCATAGTATAGAGTAGATTTCTTCTAAAATCTTCTAGCTTTGTTGCTTATCTTAGCAAGACCATGATTATTATATTATCGGGGGAATGCCCCTTAGAAGTTGTAAGACTTTTTTTCAATGAAATATATTAATGTTATTTTTTATGTTCCGCTGCCAATCTTAAAATGCATTACTCCACGGTCTCCCTTTGTTGTGAATGTACGCCTTGTACCGATATGAAAGCTTTCGAGTGACTGAGGTAGTCATTCTTAAGTTTTAATATTGCGTACGGCGGGCTGTCACGTTTAGGGTACCCGCTGGGGCGTGACAGTTTAAGTTGGTATCAGAGCATCAAGATTAGGGAAAGAAACAGTAAGTTAGAAATAGAAGTCTTAAGAATAGGATAAGTTTAAGATTAAGCCATAAGAGTTTTAGGATGAATCCTAGAATAATAGAAAGTAGGGGTTTATGGGAAACCACATGTTCTATGACCATACCTAAGATATGTAAGTGGCCCTAGGACTAGTTTATACCCTTAAGAAGAATAGGAGGATTTCCAAACCGTTTTAAAGCTCTAAGAAAACACAACCCTTAGTTACTAAGAGAACAGAGTTAACTTGCTTTCTAAAACAAAAAGGAAAATACGTTTACGTAAAAGACTATACAACCAACCTTAGGTAACGCCGGAAACGAGTCACGCAGACGCCATCAACGGATCGAAGGTGACAAGAAAAGGTGAAACCAACCCTAGATTCCCTCAAGTCTCAACAAAAGGATCGAGAACAGAAGTAAGGAGCCATGATGAGAAGAAGACGTCGTATTCACCCAAGACGCAACGCCTTAGTATTAAATTGCAACTAATCAAAAGATGTAGTTAAGTTTTTAACAAATAAAAGTAACCTAATGATTTCTTGATAATGAGATTCCTTTGTTTTAGTTTTATTATATTATCCCTCTTTTTATGATTAACATGCATGAATTTGATTTCTTACTTTGTAATTTCTTTGAATTGTATTTGAATTTCATAATTTCTTATTAAACTCCTATCAATCCCTATTTTGTCAATTTATTTCCTTAAGTTTTGTACCTTGATTTAAATTTTGGTCTTTATATTTGAGATTTCCGTAATTTCGGTAAACGTTAGTATGGAGCGTAATTAGAAACTAAAATCTAAACGGTTAAACAGCCGTCCAAGAAGACGTAGGAATAGAGAACAAAGAGATTCCAACAACGTACCAGCTGAACGAGGAGTACCCCACGTAACCAACCGGAGAATAACCTGCTCCTGCCCCGAACCAGCAAAACGACTTTGCTGCTGCCATTGGACAAATGAACCAGTTATTAGCTATTTTGATTCAGCAACAAAATCAAAATAACCCCGCTCCTGCTCCACCTCAGAACGCTCCTGAAGCTACGGTAGAAGCACCCGGCGAACAGTCACATGCTGCACCATTTCCACCACCACACCGAGATCACATCAAAACTTGCTCGCCAATTTCATCAAAAGTAACCTACTTTGATGGAACCTTCGGAAAACCAGCTGAGGCGAAGATTGGTTGGCCCCAATTGAGAGATCGTTTGATGGTTATGAAGTACCCCACCACCTAAGAGTCAGTTTTGGGACATTCATGTTGAAGTTCAATGCTCGAATATGGTGGGAGTCGAAGAAGCGAGAATTGCCTGCTCCAGTTACGTGGGATATGTTTCGAGAAGAGTTCTTGGAGAACTACTTTCCAGGGAGTCTCAGAGTTCGGTTCAGTGCTGAGTTCTTTAACATTACTCAGAAGGGGAGAACCATCGAGCAGTACGAAACTGAATTCAGTCGCTTGTTGCAGTATGCTCCTGATTCTTATAAGCACAGCGAGGAGCTAAAGAGACAAGTTTTCTTGAATGGGTTAGATGAAGATTTAAAGATCCGCTTGGTGGAGTTTGATGTTAAAAGTTTTAAGGGGCTAGTGGAAAAGGCTAGAATTATTGAAGAAGCCAAAAAGATGAAAACAAAAGCTCCGGAGAAGAAAGTGTTTGTGTTCGGAAGGAAGCCCTATGAAGGACCAAGTTTTGGGTTCAAAAATAAAAGGTTTAAGACCTTTGGAAGTTTCAAAGGAAGTGGAAGCAATCAGAAGGAGGTAACCAAAGTAGATGTCACATGCTGGAAATGCCGAGGGAAGCATTATCCAAAGTCTTGCCCACAATTGCAAAACAAGTGTTTCTTTTGTGGCAGCCCGGATCATAAAATCTTGGAGTGTCCTAAGAAGAACACCAGTGTCTGCTATGTGTGCAAGCAGCCAGGGCACTTTGCGAATGAATGCCCGAAGAGGAAAAATGCTCTTGTGAGGTCATCCAACACCTCGGGAGGATCCGCCCTTGTCAGAACCAACAATGGCAATGGGAATGGGAACCGCTCTGGCACCTCGATGCATGGAATGAGAGTTTACAACCTGGAAGGCCAGTGGATGTGCGAGGAAGCAGATGATGAGGAGGAAGGATGTGAGTTTGCTGCCTTGGAGGGAGACGAAGGCTATGATCATGGACTTGTTGCAGGTTAGCCTTAACCTTAAGCTTTCGTTTTGTTTGTTTATAGTATCTTTCTATGCTATCAATCTGTCATAATAGAATCCCTATACCTCTTTAGCCTAAAGCTTTAGAAACGTTAGATAAGTATAGTATGGTTAGTAACTAGTGCGTGTTAAACGCAGGAAGTATACGAGTAGCTAACGAGACCGCTTATGCCTTGTTTGATACCGGAGCCACCCATTCGTTTATCACCCCTAATCTTGCTAAGAAGAGTGGATTACCTATAGTCACCGCTACCGGTTTAAGATAAAGACACCCAGGGTAGCGTGGTAACCACCCAAGAGATGTTGAAGGAATGCCCTTTAGAGATCCAAGGACACCATACGACAAGTGATTTGATGTGGGAGATGAATAAGTATGAAGTAATTCTTGGAATGAGTTGGTTAACCCATGTTAAAGCCACGGTAGATTGTCGAGAGAAGAAGGTGAATTTTAAGGATGTAAATGGGAAGGATATTGAGTTTAAAGGAGAATCCACGGTCGTAAGGAGGCAAGGATTAAGTTCGCTTGAGTTGGTGAGGATGAGGAGGAGATTGACCGACAAATCAATGCTATAGAAGAAGAAGGTGAAGGACCAAAGGTGGAGGATATACCCATAGTCAATGAGTTTCCTGACGTTTTTCCTGAGGAATTACCGGTTTGCCACCAAAGAGAGATTGATTTCGAGATTAGCTTGATGCCAAATACCGAGCCGATATCAAAAGCTCCATACCGCATGGCAGGTAGAGTTAAAGGAACTCAAGAAGCAATTACAAGAGCTTCTGGATCAAGGATTTATACGCCCAAGTGTATCACCATGGGGAGCACCAGTTTTATTGTTAAGAAAAAGGATGGATCCATGAGGTTATGTGTCGATTACGGGAGTTAAATAAGGTTACAATCAAGAATAAGTATCCGTTACCCCGGATTGATGATCTCTTTGATCAGTTGCAAGGAGCAGCGTGTTTTCAGCATCGACTTGAGGTCTGGATACCATCAGTTAAGAGTAAGCTGGAGGATGTACCAAAGACCTTTTCGAACTCGATATGGACATTATGAGTTCTTAGTGTCTTTTGGATTAAATGCACCTGCCGCTTTCATGGACTTGATGAATCGAATCTATAAGCCCTTGTTGGATAAGTGCGTTATAGTTTTCATCGACGACATTTTGGTCTACTCAACCACACGAGAGGAACATGAGGAACACCTCCGTATGGCGCTTCGGACGTTGAGAGAACATAAGTTGTACGCCAAATTGTCAAAGTGTGACTTTTGGTTGGATAAGATATCCTTTTTAGGACATGTTGTTTCAGGAAGTGGTATATCGGTTGATCCTGAAAAGATTAAAGCAGTGATGGAGTGGAAACAACCGAAGACGGTAACAGAAGTAAGAAGCTTTCTTGGACTAGCTGGCTATTATCGAAAGTTTGTAAAGAATTTCTCGACTATAGCCAAGCCGTTAACGCAACTTACTCAAAAGAATGAGAAGTTCATCTGGACCGATAAAAGAGAAAAGAGTTTCCAAGAGCTCAAGCAAAAGCTTGTATCCGCACCAATACTCGTTTTGCCAAACCCTGAGAAGCCTTACACGGTGCATAGCGATGCATCAAGAAATGGTCTTGGATGTGTGCTAATGCAAGAAGGAAAAGTGATTGCTTATGCTTCGCGACAGTTGAGACCGCATGAGCAGAATTATCCGACGCACGTTGGAGCTAGCTGCCGTTGTTTCGCACTCAAGATATGGAGGCATCACTTGTATGGACAAAGATGCGAAATATATACGGATCACAAGAGCCTCAAGTACCTATTCACTCAGAAGGAGTTGAATATGAGGCAACGGAGATGGTTAGAGCTTATAAGGACTATGATCTTGGAATCAATTATTGTCCAGGAAAGTAATGCCGTCGCGGATGCTTAAGTCGGAAGAATCATGAGGAAGTTGCCGCTTTGTTGACGAAAAAGGAGTTGGTAAGAGAATTCGAAAGGCTGAGTATTCGAATTCATTGGAAAGATGTGGAGGTAGAAAATATCTACTTAGTGATGGAACCAACCTTGTGGAACGGATTAAAGAAGCCAACGATATGATGAAGTCATACTAAGGATCAAAGGGGAAGTGCAAGCAGAGAAGTATTGATTTCACCGTAGATGACGAGGATGTAGTGAGGATGAAGGGAAGGTTATGTGTGCGGATGATGAGGATATGAGAAAGAAATCATGAGTGAAGCACATAACTGGATACACAGTACATCCGGGAGGAACTAAGATGTATCAAGATCTTAAGAGTTTTGGTGGAATGGGATGAAACGGGATGTAGCTGATTATGTGATGAAGTGCCAACTTGTCAACAAGTAAAGGTGGAACATCAAAGGGGGGGGATTGCTAAAGCTTTGCCGATACGAATGGAAGTGGGATAAATCTCGATGGATTTCGTGTGTGGATTACCAAGGACAAGCAGGGTATGATGCCATATGGGTCGTGGTGATCGCTTGACCAAATCGGCTCATTTCATACCAAATCATGACGTACTCGATGGACAAGCTAGCAAGCTTTACATAAGGGAAATAGTACGTTTACATGGAGTACCTGCCGGGATTGTGTCAGATCGAGATCCCAGATTCGTATCCAAGTTTTGGATGAGTTTACAAAGGTTTATGGGGACAAAGTTGCATTTAGCACAGCTTATCACCCCCAAACCGATGGACAATCGGAACGGACAATCCAAACCTTGGAAGACATGTTGCGTGCTTGTGTTATGGAATTAAAGGAAGCTGGGATGCTCATTTGCCGCTCATAGAGTTGCCTACAACAACAGCTACCACTCTACCATACAAATGCCGCCATATGAAGCTTTGTACGGACGACGTGTAGGATCGCCTCTGTTTTGGGATGATGTGGAAAAGCTTGCTATTGGACAGACTTGGTACAAGATGCAGCAGAAAGTAAGGATAATCCGACGCGAATGAAAGAGGCCCAAGATAACAAAAAGCTGGGCATCAGAAAAGGGAGTTCTCGAATTCAAGTAGGAGACCATGTGTACTTAAAGATAAATCCAATCAAGAGTATACATCGGGTACGCAAACAAGGAAAGTTGAGCCCACGGTACATTGGACCTTTTGAAGTGCTTGAACGAGTGGGAGATCTAGCCTATCGCCTAGCCTTGCCACCAAACCTGTCAGGAGTAACAACGTGTTTCATGTATCGGTCTGCGTAAGCATGTGCAGATCCAGATCGAGTAGTAGAGTTGGAGCCAGTAGTATTGCTAAGGAGAACCTCACTTACGAGGAACACCCGGTACAGATTTTGGATCGAAAAGTCCAAAAGCTTCGGAAAAGGAGATCAAATATGTCAAAGTCCTCTGGAGAATACACCCATGAGGAGGCAACTTGGGAAGCCGAGGAAGAGATCCGACGCAAATATCCAATCTTTTTGAGGAATCAGGTACGATAGCCAAGTTTTGAGGACAAAACTTTCTTTAAGGAGGGTAGATTGTAAGCCCTAGATTTTTCGATAATATTAGTAAACCCTAAGAACCGAAGTTGAAAAAACCCAAAATTAACCTAGTTCTATGTTCAGTCTAGTGAATCTAGATCCGGCTCCCGTATTCTTAAACCCTAGAAAACGAAATTGAAATAATTGTGGATTATGGTTCGTAATAATATAGGGAAGCCTAAAAATATCAGATTTGAATTTTTCTAGTGTCCTTCGGATCCGATCGGGATCAGTTTTCAAAAACCGTGCCCCGGAGCACCGGATAGCAAAAATATTCCGACAACACCAATAGATTCGTAAAATATAAGGTTTTCAAAAATATCAGTTTTAGAATTTTTCGGTATCTAAAAATAACAGATATAGGACTTTTACGCGTATTTTTTTACTACCGGTATTTTAATTGTCTAGTCTACTATTCATAGTACTTTTCTACTATTCATTACTATTCATTTTTCTACTTTTTCTTACTCTATTCTTACACTCTATCATCTATTATTACAATTTACCTTCCCCATACAACTTTAGTCACATCACACTTTACACATTACTTTTTTAATCACATCAATTTTATTTTCTTTTTCAAATTATTTAATTACATCTAATTTCCACTCCAAAAATCTATAAATACCCCTTTCTCTTCCATTCTTTCACACAACAAAATTCATACCAAAACTCTCCCAAAATCACTCCACAAATTCCTCTCCCAAAATCTCTCTCAAGTTCTCTCTTTCCTTAGAAAATCCATTCCACATAATATTACAACCCATTCTTTTCTTCTTCAACCAACACATAAACTTTAGGTAAAAATTTCTTATTTACTCATCATGTTCATATAACTTAACATGAGTTTAGTGTATGTTTCTTAGACTCATTGAGTTAAAGAAGCAACAATTTATTCATGTTTTGTTTTTGTTCATGTTCTTATTTTCTTTATGTTACTATTATGTTGATATTGTTATTATTGTTTCTAACCTAACTTATATAAGTATTATATATTATTATGTATATATATTTATTTAGAGCATATAAGCTCACTTGTTATTTAATTTCAAGTCTTGCAATTTATTTTTTACTTGTTTTATGCAAATATTAAGACTAGTCTTTCTAGTCTTAGACTTGTCCATATCAAGTCAAAATAATTTTATTTCTTTGCTTTTCTTTTCTTTGAGGACTAGTCTATTCTTAGTCCCGGGATACCTTGATGAAGCTAAGGTTCCCAATACTTGACTTTACTTTTATGCTCTTATATATTTTGTTTATCTTATTATGTTGTTTTTATTTTATCCACATTCATACATGAATATGTGATATTGTCTCAACCATAATGAAAATGAGCTTCCTTTAGTAATAGAAAGTAAGAACCCTCCTCAAAAAATAAATTTTATCTCATAAGAAATTATTTTTCCATAAAGACTTAAAGTTTTGTCTTAACAAATATTTTTCTGAAGCTAGACAAGTTCAGCCCAAGTTTTAGTAATAACACTATATGGGATTTTATCAAGAAATACATAAAGTTATTACAAACTCTTCTTTCAAACAAATAAAATAAGAAAGTTTTTTTTAAACATTCCTTAATCAACCAAAAGTTTTCTTAAACACATTTATCAAAATTTTCTACCAACATTTTAAATACTAAAGTCTAGATAAGTTTTCAAAATTTACTTATTAAAGATCATTCTTTTAAAGTGGATCTAAGAAAAGCTATAAAACATATACCCATGAAGTATTTAGAAAAACTATGTTTTCCAAAACATTAGAAATAAAGTAGTAGGAATTTAAAAAGATTAAAATTACTTTTGTTTAAGAAAAAGAATTAAAAGAAGGAGATGCTCACTTTTAGTAAAATAAGAAATTTCTTAACAAAACTAATTTTTTTTTTTACAAAACTTAAGCTTATCTCACTTTCAAAACATATTGTACCACAAGAACATTGTTGAGACAACACCACCAAATTCATGCATATGGTTTGAGTATATATGTATTCAAGGGATTTTCTTTCAACCATATAATGTATCTATATTTTTGTATAAAAGCCCTTGAGTGAAGTAAAGTTTGAAAACTCTAGTTTTGAAGTTTGGAAAATTCGTATCAAATTTGTACGCTACTATTCCAAGGCATAAATAACTTCTTTTGATAACAATAACCTTAGAAATAGATAGATCTTTTCGAGTAGGTAGAAATCGATATATAATATGCGAAATTCCGAGTTAAAATGAGCAAGTTATGGCCATTTTAAATTGGAATTTCCATTCATACGATTTTTGACGAATTCAATAAGATCAAATTATAGAGTTCGATAGATCATGGATGAAATACTCATGTCGGGTATTTCTTTTGGTTTAGGTGTCGAGGACGAAGATCTTCCCTTCCCAGAGGATTACTTCGACTCCTAGAAGAAAGCTATGGACGAGTGAGTTTTCTTTACGCTTATGTATTCGCGTATGTGCTTGTAGAATAGAGCACTAGATGTTAGGAAAAGATAAAATTGATATGCACGTGGGATATTATGGGAATTACGTATGTGATTAGTTGTGTGTGTGATCAATGAACTATAAGTATATCGGAACCCGATTTGTGATTAATATAAATGTTTCCATGTATGTATTGTTATGTGTGCAAATATTGTTTGATCGCTTTAAATGATTTAATGTCATATTGAAATCCCCATATAATAAATTGCTCATGCATATCACTTAGAATATCATTTCGAAATTTTGCTACTACTCCTCAGCGTGGGACCGGAAAGGTAAGCTACCTTGCTACAATCTTGAGAGTTAGGACGTTCGGGGAATACGGTCTCAAGGTGTAGCCGAGCCGGATCGATCGCTTTGGGTAAGGAAAGCCCGGGGACTAGTAGTACGGTTCGTTGGAACCCCAAGACGCGCGCAACTTTCAGGAGGTCGTTCGGGACCGAGTTCAAAGCATTCCCTACCTCCGATGGAGGGGTAAATCCATCAAACATACGAAACCGGATAGTCGTATGTAATGTTTGATCATATGGTTGTTGCATTCATATGCTTGATTAATAAACTTGGTTGATTGTTTGTTATGAGTACTTTTGTGTAAGGAATATCTCACTAAGCTAGTAATGCTTGTACTCCTACAGACTTTTGACTTGCAGGTTTATCTTTTTGCACCGAGACCATCTTGACCACCCGGGTAGAATCTTTATTTTGAGAGCTTTTGGAGGAATTCTATTTTGAAGTTATAGAGTAGATTTTTCTAAAACTTCTAGCTTTAGTTATGATATATTCAGTAGAACCATGTTGTTATATATATCAGGGGAATGCCCTTAGAAGTGTAAGATTTATATTTTTATGAAATATATTAAGTGTTATTTTATTGTTCCGCTGCCATTCTTAAAATGCATTACTTCAACGGTCTCCTTTGTTGTGAGTGTACGCCTTGTACCGATATGGAAGCTTTCGAGTGACTAAGGTAGTCTTTCTTGAGCTTTAATTATTGCGTACTGGGGCTGTCACGTTTAGGGATACCGTTGGGGAGTGACAAAATTGGCTCATGCATATCACATAGTGGGTACATTGAATAGGGATCAATAATCTTTGGGAAAAGGTTAGTGGTACGGTTGTAAGGCCATAAACAATGCTTATCGGCTTTAAGCTAGAAGCATAATACAAGAGAAATGCTTAGCAGCATTATGCTCGAAGCAAAATTAGGATGATGCTTATCAACTTTAAGCTAGAAGCATAATAACAAATAGTTCTCGAAAAACTGTATGTCTTACTTGCCCATGTGTTTGTTGCATATCACTTGGATGCCTAAAAACTTGCTTGATTTTGTTATTCAAGTATTTATCTTTGGAATTAATTCTTACTAATCCTGTTAGCTTATACTCCTATAGATATCTTTTTAGTTTAGCTATTTGTGGTTGAGGTCACGTGGACCTTGTAGCCAGGTATTTTTTTTTTTAGTTAAGGAATTTTTAGATGAAGTTTAGCATTAGTTAGATGTAGACTTCATAGAAAATTTCTTGTAATAGATTCTAGTATTTTGACGAGGGAATGCCCTAAGACTTGTAAGACAATTATTTTGAATGAATGAATATTATGATTTTCCTTTTTAATTTGTCATTGTATCTTTAATCTTCATATTTAAAAGTATGGTCTCTAAATTTGTGAGAGCACTCCTTGCACTTAATATCGAAGCTTTTAGGAATGACTAAGGTTGTCATGCTTAAGCTTTAATATAAGTGTTGCGGACTGTTACATTTAGGGTCCTTGGGGTGTGACAGTACAATAGTGAATGCAATGTGACTCTATTCGTGAAGTGCATGATTCAATTTTATTATGAATCTAGTATTAATTTGAGGGTGATCATACATTTTTTTCAAATACTCCAACATGGTAGTAAAATATGCAATTTATAGGATAATTCAAGACTCGATATGCTTAACATAAATTCACCAAGCATTTTAAATCACATGCACTTTTCTATTTTATCTTCTTCTTTTTTTAATTTCTAGTGCCACTAAACTACAAGCACGAATATGAGCATGAAAAATAGAGGAAAGTAAATCATTTAGCCATGATTTGATGATAGCTCCCCTAGTCAAAGTAGTCTTCGGGATAGAACATCTCTTCCTCCTCGATTCCGAAGCAAAAGAAATACCAAAAATGAGTATTTCATAGAATTTTTGCTTCAATTTCTAACTCTATATTCTGATTGCGGTTAAATTTAGATTTGTGGAAATTTCAATTTAAAATGGCCATAACTTTCATTTTAACTCGAAATTTTGCATATTTCGTTTTCTATCTAATCGAAAAGATTATCTATTTCTAAGGTTATTTTTATCATAAAAAGTTATATGAGTCCGAAATAGTTCAACACAGAATCACATGAATTTCAGTCCTTCATAAAACAATTTTCGAAACTTTTTTTTTCCAAAATTTTTAAAGAAACACATAGACATTTGTGTGGTTGAAAAATCTTTTGAATATATATATATATATATATATATTGTCACGACTCTAATATGGGGGCTAACAGGATTTATCTAAGCTATCATATCAGTGTGCACCCGTAACATGAGAGCCGTCTTGTATGTCAGAGTATACAAGACTCTATTTATTTATAAAAGTTTATCATAAATGATATAATATATTACAGTATTTCAACTATGGAATCCAATTTTCCAACTTCCACCAAGATCGTAGAGAATCGATATCCCCCACCAAATAGTGAAATTGGGTTTCAAACTACAACTTACAAAATTCAAAATTTATCTAATTTACATTCTAAGTTTTCGTATCCTATATCTCTATCTTCAATAGAGTTTGTTGGAGAAGCTCTCTTCTAGGGATGCAAGCGGGGCGGGTCGTTATAGGGTACCCGACCGCCCAACCCGCTAAAAACCCTATAGGGTCAAACCCTATAGGGTTTTGGGACGGGTTTTGGGATTAAAAAAAAACCCGATAAGTTATAGGGTCGGGTTTTGGGTTTATTATGTAACCCGTTCGGAAAACCCGACCCGGTATAAATTCAAAATATTAAAAAATTAAAAATATTAAGTTATTAAAGCAAGGATCCCATTTATATTATATATATGTGAAAGTAAATGGAAATGAAGTGTTTGCATCATTTTATATGATATTATTATCTAAAATTCATCTTTTCAATATAAGTGTTTGTATCATTAATAACTTAAAACAAAATTTTTTCTTTTGATTATGTTTTTCTAAAGAAAAAAATTAAAATCTTGGAGCCGGGTCGAGTCGGGTCGGGTTATGGGTTCCTTAAATTCTAGCGGGTCGGGTTTTGGGATTGACAAAAAAAACCCAATAGGGTTTTTCTCGGGTTTTGGGACACCCATTAAGGACTCGGGTCGGGTTCGGGTTTCAAAAAACCCGTCCCGAACCCGCCCCGGTTGCATCCCTACTCTCTTCACACTTCCTAGCCAGTCCCAGCTAGTAATAATCCTGCACAAAAACTGTTGGGAGGTGAGCGAACCACGGCTCAGTGAGTAACCAGACTTATCACAACGAGCAAGTTATTATCAATCATATGTAATGCATCAATCAAACACATCAACAATTACAAGCTTGGACAAACCGGAATCCAAACAGGATGGATATTTATGCCCTCTCATCGGGGTTGAAGGAATCAATCCCTGAATCAACTACCCAAGAGAAATTAAGCACACAGGAAATTCACAATCCACACACTTATTATCTCTTTATGTTAATGATGTTTTAAATACTCATTTCCTGTTTTGCGCCTTAGAAACTCCACTAAGTGTTAGACATTTCACAGCGATACCATAGGCGGCGTCCTTCGTTACCAGTTAGTTCCCATGGAACCGATAGAACAAAGATAAACTTGCGTAGAACTAATAGCCTCTGCCTAGAAAAACCAAGTATTACCAGAGAACCGAAATTCTAACACGTAGTAGGCATTCGTACAAACATAATGCAGTTTATGCAAATCGTGCAATGCATATTCGTTTCATTTATAGTACCGACAATTGTTAATCAAGTTTAAGGCGATCATACAATTTATAGACAATCATCAACATATTTCATATAATATTTATCATACAATAGGATTATCGCTTATATTATGATAATTTGCCATTCAATCATACACCATGCATCATGCTGTATCCAATCCCGCATGCATATCAATTGAATATATATATATATATATTATTCCAAATGCAACTATACTACAAGCACAAACAATGTAACAAGTCTAAGTTACTCACCTGTGGTCCTCGCTAGATTGTTGTATAAGCTATCGATAATCCAGAAATCGATTTAATTTCCTATGAAAGGAAATAACAGAGATTCATTATTGAACTATTTCTGTAAGAGAAGCCTTCCTATAATTTAAAGGTGTTGATCTCTATCGTCAGATATTAGACTAAGCCCATTATATTAATTACTTTGTCGTTCAATAATTTAATTGAATCCTTATAAGTGCCTAATTATTCTGTATCGGCATTTGATACAGTTTTTATTAAGATTTTAATCTCTATAGTAGAGAATATTTGTCTGTATTTTGTTTCTCTTAATATCTATATTTCTAATTAAGGAGTTTATCTTTTCCTTAAGTCTTACTGTATTTATTAGAAGATTTTTACTAATTCTTTGCCTGTCGACCTTATCTGTCTCTTAAGTTAGTATTTTTATTTATTTAAGGGTATATTCTAGTATCTATATCTTTCAAAAGTTATAAAAATCATATGTAGGTATATCAAATTTCTATTATACTTCAGTTTTATTTTTGTTGCAAAACAAGCTAAGTGTAATACTATAATATTATTAGTAATATTAGTATTGAAAAATCAATATCAGTAATAGTATTAAATACAAGTATAATAGTAACAACAATTTTTAGATAGTTAGTAAATAGTACCATTGGTGACAAAAATAGAATTGATGATAGTATAAATATAATGACTTTAACGTAAAATAATAATATTGATAACTCTAATGAAAATATTACTAATACGGAATACTATAAATAGTAGTAATAATAATAGTAATAATCATAATTATATTAATAGAGATAACAGTAACATTGATATAGGTTTAAAAGTGAAAACTGAATGAGTTTCTATTTGTGATTTCTTATTCATTTTAAATCCGATTTCGTTGTATAAATAGTCGATTTGATAGTACCCGAAGGGTACTTTATAGTAGTGACATTATTTTTAAGAAAAGAGACTTGTACAATTTTTGAATTTCTGAAAAACATGCATAGGTTTCAAGTGAATCCTAACAGTTATAGTCAAAACTTGTTTTGATCATATCTAACTCATTTCTAATCCGTTTTTTACGAATAAATAGTCGTTTTCATAGTATTTTCCGAGTACAATCCATTAGTGGTATTATTTTTATCAAAAAAAGTCATTAAGGGAACAAAAAAGGCAAGAACAGCCCGTTCTGTTCGTAAAAATCTGGCAGCAGTGTTTTCATTTTTGCTTTTGTAATATCTAATTCGTTTCTTATCCGTTTTTAACGAATGAATAGTCGATTTCATAGGATTTTTCGTGTTCTTTCCATTGGTGAGGTCATTTTTGGGTTATAATAAACACATTAATACAGTTTATTTAATCTTCCTAGGGATACACATAAGTTATCTAAATTCCAACTTCGCGTTGTTGCAGTTTAAGGGTAGTTTTGGTTTTTCTTTTCTAAGATTTGGATTTCTTTACTTAAGAATCTTTAAGTTAATGTGTTAATATCCTAAATAGTTTAGATGGCATAAATATACTATTAGACTAATCTTGATATATTTATAAGACAAATTTCTATAAAGCAACATAACAAGTATTAAACTTATTATAATTCTTACTGGTTTGGATCATAGATGGGGTTTGACTCCTCCTTCTTGATGAAATATGATCTAAGAGGAAGTTAGTAAGATGAGTAACTAAGGAAATTTATCTAACTAAACTAACATATATATCTATTTTATTTTCTTACCTTGTTGAGCTTGAGTTCTAGCTTGGATCTATGACATCTCATGCTATTTAAGTTGGTTTCTTGTTGTTGTTTGGAGTAGCTAAAGTGGGTTTTGATTGTGGTTGATGAGTATTGATGCTTGGATAGTGTTATAGGATATAAATAGGAGATACACCTTGTTTTGGAGTATTGAAATAAGTTTGAACAAGTGAGCATGGAAGAGAAATTTTGTAAATTCGTAGTGGCTGTTTTGAGAGGATTTTTGAATTGGGTTTGGGGAGATTTTGAGTTAATTTAATGTATAACTTAAGGCTTTTTATATGTACTAAGGCTGGACTAAGTTTAGGAGGCTTAAAAAGAGTATTTTGGGCTTGAAAAATGCAAATTTCTGCTAATGTATCTCGGCTGGAAATTTGGTACGAATTTGAGGACGATTTTGGTTGAATTTGTATGAAATTTGTAGCTAATTTCTAGGGGCATTAATTAGGTTTGTTTGGTATTTAATTAAGGTTGTTTATGTGTGTAAAATAGGGCTCATGTTGCAAGAAAAATCGGGTCAAAATGAGGCTAAAATTAGTATGAAACAGAGGTCAATTTTCCTGCTGTTTTTTGTTGATTTTCCAGTTGGTTTGTATGGTTTTATGATCAGACTTCCTTGTTGTTTTCTAGCTAATAAATGGTGTTTGTAGTGTACATTTAGGGGCTTTTAATTGGTGCTCATTTAGTCAAAAATTTCAACTCAACTAAGTCCTTGAATTTTTCCAAAACAGAGCTGCAAGAGGTGGGTGGTTGTTGCTGTTCCACGGTGGATAAAGGCAAATTTGCAGATGTTTTATTCTTGAACTTGTACTGCAATTCTTTGTATTTAATGAGGATTATATGTGGAGTGTTTTGATAAATTTAAATGTCATTTTCAAGTTGAAAATATGGGTTTCAAATTGCTTAAATTTGTTGGTCGTGGAGCATAGTTTGCAGCCGAAAGTCCTCTTGTTCAATCTGTGAAGCACTTTTCAACGTGAGCTACAGCCGAAATCAACTGTTTCTTGCTTGGAAGAATGCTGCAGCCGCAGTGTACGTGTTATGCTTCAATTAGATATTCTGCCGCATTCCTTTGTCCAGCGTCCCCTGCAGCAGCCGCTTACTCGTGTGCGGTGCGTGGAGAAATGGACTGCTCGTCTGATGCTGCTGCTTCCTGCACGTGGAACAACGGTCCTCTGCTTTGTGAAGCATCTTCCAGTGTGCGTGAAGACCCTTTGTGGAACTGCTGCAGCAGCCGTGAATTTATAATCTGTGCGTGGTGGAATTTCCAAAGCCCAGTTGTTCATGTTATCTTCTAATCCGACATGAAAGAATTCTGCAGCTGGTTGACTTCGGTTGGATGTGGTTGTCCTCCGTTTCATACACGGAAATTCTGTATGTGGAAAAACAAATCACGGCCTATTCCTGCACCGAGTTCTTCGATTTCTAACGTGGTGAATTTGGGTTGTTTGGTTTTCATTTCATCATTTTTTTTAATTATTTTCCTAATTTACTAAAATATTTCAGCAAATATTCATTTAAAATAGTTTAACAAATATTAATTTATGACGTATATTTATTTTGGTTAAATAAAAGTTTTATCGAAATAGAGTTTTCCTAAGTTACTATGAAACTTTAAGTTGTTTATCCGTGCAAATTTTTAGTTTCGAGTTTACACAATTAATCATTTTTAGTATTTTAACTTACACAATTACATTTTTCAATTTCAATAAATTAATTTAGGAACTAAGTATTAATAAATTCAGAATGTTCTAACAAGTATAACAGCGGGTTTGAAAATTTTTGTTTTATATCTAGATTAGTAATTAGTGATCTGAATTAGTATCTACCGTGTATTTATAATCCTAGTAATCCATCTTTGGATTATTGTTTTATATCAACAAGTTCTATTACTAGATTATATTTTATCGAGCTTGGAATTTAGAACTACTTCTAGTTATATCTTAAATTATCAATTTAAGATACGAAATCTCGCTTTTGGTATCTATTAAGATCAAAGAAATTTTTATTCAGGTTTTTGAAACTAGGAATGAGTTTATTATAATTCATAGATCTATTCTAAGATTTTTGTTGAATCATATATTTGGTATTAGTTTCACCTTTGCCAATTTGTTCATTTGCTAGTTATGAAAATTATTAAATGTTACGTTCACAATTTAGGATTTTAATTTCTAAATCTCCAAGTCTTTTAATTGGAATATTAGTGTAATTTAAATGTTTATTTAAGATCTAGATTCTTAGGTATCAATCTAGTCGTACCCTTTATAATTCTACTAATTTATCTTTAGTCTAAATTTTTATAACTTGTAGGTTCTAAAAATTAATTGTCTGTTATTGTGATTTAAAATTACAGTTAACTATGATTTATTTATCGGACTATTGATTACTTTACTAAACGTCATGTTCACTGTATAGGAGTTATTTATACTAATTTGTTAATAACAACATAATTTATCTAAGCTACTTAATAGTGCTAACATATTAAAAATAGTTTGAACACTATTAGTTCATTATTTAACAAGTATAAGGTTCATTTCCTAAGTATTGAACTTAAGGAAAAAAAAATTTAGTAATTTATATTAACGATTAGTTTATCGTTGTTTTTAAACTACTTGAAATCATAGAAGTTACAGTTTTGTATTTCGAAATATTTTTATTGGTAATGATTTTAACCTTTCTAATTATAATCAAATTCACTTTCACTTTACATTTTTAAATCGAGAAAAATTTGGAGTGATTTTTACTACTTGTTCCAAATATTCTAAATAATAAAATGTTACATTTTTAGTATTTATTAAAATCATGTTACGTAAAATTTGGGGGATTACATATATATATAGACTCATATCATATGCATGATTTTAGTGGTATTGTTTCAACATTGATTTTTCATAAAACAAATTATCTTTAAGAGTTTAGAAGATAGAAACTTTGAAAATTTCCTTTTAAGTTATTGGAAGGAAAACTAAAATTCTTGGGTCATTATAAGTGAGTATTTTCTTATTATAGTTTCATTTCCTAACCTTTCGAGTCTTGATCGTTTTAGAATTTTAGCTCGAAATTTATATTTTATTTTATTTGTGATTATTTAATAGTTTTTATTTCTCGGAATCGTTTAACCGAGTCTAGGGTTATGAGTTGACTCAGTTTGACTTTTGGTGAGAATTTGAAATTTGTGATTTCTAAATTTTATCGAAGGTTTTAAGATTTTGCTATTGATCGTTATTTGGATATATTGTCTTGATTTGCGTGTTAGGAAACGGTTAGATGATTTAATTGATGTACGAACGTTGATTAAATCGGTAGTTAGACTTTCTATTTTGTTTCAAGGGTTCTTGTTTTCTCAAGATTGAGAAAACTCGTTTTTGATCTTTATTTGGAATTAAGTTTTAACTTGGTTCGATTTTTTTTTTTTGGGTTTCGTTTCTGGCGCTTGTCCTGATTTAGGATTTGGTTTTAACTTGAGTCGATTTTTGAGATTTAAATTCTAAACTTTTAGAATTATTTTCTATGAATTATGAAAATTTTTGGGGGTTTACAACCTACCCACCTTAAAGAAAGTTTTGTCCTCAAAACTTGTTATGCGTACGTAGGTTGATGAGAAATTATATATTGTCATTCATCAACATTTATGATATTTGGAATTTTATCTCACGTCTATTTGTTGAAATGGTATTATGATTTCATTATGTCGTTTCCTTGGTTCCACTTCCTCAAAAGGGTTTGGAAGTCTATCGTTGTTTTTGAATTTCCTCTTTCGTATTTTCTATTTCTCATATATTTTTAGTCGGTAATATTGGAATTTTGTTAATCTTGTGCGTTTAATATTTTATGCAATATAGCATATATAGAATCAATAAGATTTGGTTTAGCGATTTTCAACCTTCACTTTACTTGACCCTTTTTGAAGAATCTCAAACTCGACAACTCAACAGATGACGGACGACTTTGACTTGACTCAATCTTGAATTGATGACGACTCACTGTGACATGACACTGGTTCATTCACTTGACAAAGGAAGGTTGTGAATTCGCTTTCCCATTCTTATGTGAGCATATATATGACATGCATTATAAAATACACAATGTTTATACTTATTTGTATCGTTGTTTTATTCTTTACGTGGTCATCTTGACAAGGTTTGAGGTCAAGATGAAAAATTTGGAATTTGCTTGTTGAGATTTTATCATTACCATTCTAGCTTTTAGGCGATAATAGCTAAAGTTTTGATGTACTTGTTTTTGGCATGTTCAAGGTAAAATTGATTTGCTTTCTCTTTGGTACATAAAATTTTCGACAATCATATTTTTATTCCTTCTGTATCGAGGGGAAAGGTGACAATTACATAATCTATAATCATTACTAGCAAGCTGTTTCTTTGGTCCAAACGGTACAACAAGAGATTTATTATCTAAGGGTAACCTGATATCTATTCGCATTCGTGACTACCGTCTCCTTCTAAGACAACGAATTCTATCTCCTGGTTGGCTTCCTCGCAAATCCATTGTCCTTGTAGGTTGTACACACGTATTCCTTGTGGGGGTATTGCTGAGTATCTCCCTCCCATATTTTTCTTCTCAGGACACTTCTTGGCGATATGTCCAGGTTCTCCACAAATCAGGCAAGTGTAGAAGTTTTCTTTGGACATCTCATGACTTTGTGATTCGAACTCCCGCAGTAGTAACACTTGTGTTGAAGCTTGGGACACTGTCTTGGTTGATGTCCCTTTTTGCATTTCCAACATTGGGTATCCGGTTTCTTTTTATCCTTCTTTCTACGGGCTGACCGTTGTTTCGAGCTCATCGACTTTGAGGCTTAGGCTAGGTTCACTTATAGATTCTTCCTCAATTATTATGACATTTCCTTCCGTCCTCCTCCTTTTCTTAGCACCATCCACAATTCGTGCTCTTCTACTAGTTCTTGGAAATCTTTGATGTCAAATTCTATCAACTTGATACGAAGGTCTTCATCCAATCCTCCTAAGAAGACTGTCTTTTTAGTTCCTCGCTATCCTTATATGATTCAGGGCATATTGTAACAGCTTACTGAACTTGTTTCATATTGTTCAAGACTACGACCTCCTTGAGAAATACTTAGGAAATTGCACTAAATTGGATTCTCAAGCTTCCAGGGAAAAAGTTCTCCAAGAATTCATGCCTAAATGTCTCCCATGTGATTGGTGGTAGTAGCTCTCTACTTTTGGATTCCCACCATATTCTTGCATTGAACCTCAGCATAAAAGTTCCATATGTAAGTTGAAGTGTAGGGTACTTCAAAAGCATTGAAAGATCGTTCTATTTGTGCTAACCAATCATCAGCTTCATCCGGTTTTCAAAAGCTCCATCAAAATATCGATTGCACTTAATGAACTCTGGCAACATGCTTGATAAGGTTTTGTAAGGACGGCTCAGCTAGTGCTGTTTCAATCGGTGGCTTGGAACTTCTGGTGCTGCTTCTTGTGCAGGTGCTGGTGTAGGCATAGCCTGTTGTGCAAAATTCCTTATGAGGTTGGCAAGTTGTTCGATGTTAGCTTGATCCATTTGCGGTTGGTTTGGTTGTTGAGGTTCTTCGGGTTCTCAGGTTCTATAGGGGGTATTTCTTGGTTGCGTTGAGCACGAGTACGTCTCCTATTTGTTCTACAGGTTTTATTAAGCTAGCGTGAGATTCTTGAACTTTATTAAGTCTTAGACGTTTTTCGGAAAAACATTCGAAAATAAGCTAATAGAAATGAGTACGGAAATGAATACAAATATTTGAAAATTGACTGAAAAAAAAAAGGAAATTCATATCATTAAAATTAAATACATGGAAACAGAAGGAAGACTTAAATACTTCCTTTACAAAAGTTCAAAGAAAGGATGCAAAACATAATTAAAATTTAAATCATTACATAAACAACATATACATCTTTGATTAATTCTTTTTACAAAAGCATTTCTCCTATCGGTATATTAAAGCTTTTACGGAAGGTTTAGCATCCATTCCTGCTCAGATTGCTCTTCCCAAGGTAGGGATATTTCCTTGATTACTTGATCCTCGTCTTCATTATCAGTAACTTTTTCTTTTCCTTTGTGGTGAGATTTGGTGGTAGGATCTCTAGACGAAGTCCCACATTCTTTCTTGGATGGGTCATCTCTTTCGGGGACTGAGATGGGGTCATCCCATAAACCTTGCGTCTTTAGATCTTCACGTACATAGAGGTACCACACCTTGCACATGTAGCATGTTTTCTTGGCATTTGTAGGGTAATTCTTGGTCCTACAGATGAGACGAGCATACGTAGCATTTCCTTATTGTTGTTGGGTAATTGTTGGCACTGTGTTTTCTCTTTGTATGACCAGAATAGATAGTGCCATTCTTCTTAGGACAATTAAGGATTTTGTGGTCCTTGTTTCCACAGAAGTAACACTTGTACTGCAGTTGTGGGCATCTTTTGGGGAAATGTCTTTCTTTACACTCCAGCAAACGAAGTCTTTAAGAGGTTGGAGTTGTTTATGCTTCTTAGCCTGGGGTTCTGGATTGGCATGAAGGAAGGCACTTGCGATGCTAGGTTTGCTCCGAGTTGGGGTCTTATAACCGGAGGGTGCAAAGGTTATGGGTGCTTGTTGTATATAAGTCCTTATCGTCTCTTCTAGACGTCTTATGGTGGTCAAGAGTTCTTGGGTTAGATCTTGTGGTAGGAGTGCTCCTGGTTCTTGTTGTTCTTCGGGAGGGTGCTTGATTGTGGTGTAACTTCCTCGGGTAGCTTCCTAGAACTAAACGAAGCGGTCGTATGAGATATTTTCTTTAATAGAGTTTTACGCACAAGTTATTTGTTTTTAAGGAAAAGAGAAGCGTTATAGCCTTTTGTTTATCTGTTTAAAGGTTAACGTAGGTACTTAATGTTATTTACCTAAGGGTCTTACTTGCAAAAGAGCATTATACTTAAATTGCTCCTAATTGGTCTTGAATAGGGTTACTATGCATTAACACTTATTGATCTTGCTAAGGTAGGCTTACTATGTTTATTCTATATCTAAATTCTAAGTCTCCTTCATATTTTCTCCATATTATTTTACTATGTTCTATCTCCAAGTCATTTCTACCTTTCTCAATCTTGGGTCAACATCTTAGGGTAAATCCTCTTCATGTAATTCCTCCATTTCATATCTTACTAAATATCCTCCGATTCTTGTATTAAATATTTCCTGCCTTCTTCTAATATTCTCCAAGATAAAGTTCTATTCTTAGACATAAGGATTCTTAGACATAAGATCAAGTCTTACCACTCTATACTTCTAATATCCTATTTCCTAATTCCCAAAACCTTGTTGCTTGATACCAACTTAAACTGTCACGCCCCGAGGGGTACCCTAAACGTGGCAGTCCGCCGTACACAATACTAAAGCCTAGGAATGACTACCTTAGTCGCAAAGGCTTCCATATTATGTACAAGGCGTACATCACAACCAAGGGACGCATCGGAGTAGCGCAATTACATTGATATAAATAAGTAACAAGGCAAAGAGAATATAAAACATAAGCATATCACATTTCAATTCTTAAGGCATATCTTCTATTATCTTCAAATAAATAATCCTATTATAGGTTAGCATATAAAGAACCTTACAAAATTTCTTCATCGTATGATTCCATATCCTTAATCTTCCGTCCATGACTTCCTTAATGTCATGATCCTCAAATTTAATCCACGAATATACCTGTTTCAACAAATCTATAGGGGTATAAGCTACAACTAGCTTAGTGAGTAAATCCCAAAATTCATACTCGAGGAAAATTATCAATCAAGTTTATTATTCAAACATATGAAATGCAACAACCACGTGAGCATACAAGACATATGACTTTCGGGAATCATATGTTGAATGAATTTACGCCCTTCATTCGGGGTTGGGTATTCAGGCCAATTACAGCCACAACTTTTAAAATCACTTTTATAGATCTTACCGGCTCCTATACGCCATCAAAAACTTGTAGTTATTACAGGCTCCTACTAGCCATCAAAAACTTGTAGTTTATTACAGGCTCCTACTAGCCATCAATTTAAGTAGTTCTTACCGGCTCCTACTCGCCACTTACATGATATACCGGTTATGTCTACCACCACTATTATACACTTGTCCCACCAATTGTATAGTAGTGAATGCAATGTGACTCAACATATGAAGTGCATGAATAATTTCTTTAGTTAAAGTCTAGTAGTTACGTTTAAATTCTTTCAAGTGATCAATCAATTTCAAACATTTCAAGATATTAATTCACATACAACTTTATTACAAACAAATCGAGTTTCGATATACTTAGTATTCTTTCAACATATAATCATACACTTCCTTTTGATTTTTCTTAAATTCTAGTGCAACTAATTTTACAAGCACAATCAAGAGTATGAAAAATAACGGGGAATAACTCACAATGCCATTGTCGTCTATTCCTCTAAGCGGATGAGTCGTTCACACACTCCACTTAATCGTAATTGTTCTCGTGGTAAAGGAATCCTTCCTCGGGATTACCTAACCAAAGAAAATACCCATAATGAGTTTTTCTTGAAGATTTTCTTGAATTTTGACAAAACAATGTCAAAGAACGTTAAAGTTCGTATAGAAGAATGTTCCAACTTAAAATGGCCATAACTTGGTCATTTTAACTCGGAATCGCGCATATAATATACCGATTTCTACCTATTCGAAAAGTTCTATCCATTTCTAAACTTATCTTGGTCATAAAAGGTCATTTGGGTTCCGAAAACGTCAGGTACAGATTTAAAACGAATTTCCTAAACTTTTGCAAAAATCCATTTTCTAACTCAACTTCATTTTAAAGAAAATCCTTTTTGTAACAATATATATGTATAAATATATAGTTGATAAACACTTTGAATATATAGGTAAGCTCACTTTATATGCAAAAATCCTAATGGTAGTGTCTCAACAGTTTATTTCATAAAACAATTCATTTAAACCTTAGTTTTGAAAATTTCCTTTCAAGTATTTAAAGAAACTTTATATTTTTCCTAGGTTGTTATAAATGAGTATATTCTTATTTTATTTTCTTCATTTCTTCTTCCAAAGCAAGTTGAATTTTTCCTTAATCCTTTAGTCTTGTATTAAATTTTCCTTCTAGTGATTAAAGTTCAAATTCATCAAAAGTATATTAAGTTGATGAAAACCTTTTTATAATTTTTGTATTTAGGATGGTTTTTAGAAAATGAATATAAGCTTTTTCTTTCTAAAACTTATTCTTTCATTTCTTTGAAAAGAATCATCTTTATTGATAAAATCCATTATTGCTAACCTTACTTTATTTATATTCTTTTGAAAACAAGTTCTTTCTTTTAGAATTAAAAAAATCATTACTTTTCCTAAGTGGGTTCTTTATGAGTTGATTTTTATATTAACTTTGAAAACTAGTTTGTTCCTTAGTTTAGAAAAGAATTTAAGTCTTAAACTTTCAATATGAACGATTTACTTTTCTCTTAGATTACCATAAAATACAAGGAAAATATTTATCTATGTTTTCTTTGGTAAAACTATCTTTGTTATTTAAGAAAACTTGAGAAAACTTGTATTATTCTATTTCTAGGTTGTTGATATAACTTCATGTTTTTGTGGTAAATCATATAATTGGAAACTTAGCTTTGGGTTCATTTAGTAAAACAAGATTTTATTTTTAGACTAGTTGAGACATTAACATTATGCAAATGCAAGTATCATGAGCATATAAAATAATAAGAACATAAAAAATACTAAAAATAATTAATGAGCAAGAAAATAAAATATCAAGCATTGGGAACCTTAGCTTCATCAAGGAATCCCGATCACGTATTGGAGCCTTAGCTTTATCAAGGCATCCCGGGACTAAGAATGGACTAGTCCCGAAAGATTAAAGAAAATAAATAAAAGATTGTTTTGACTTGATATGGACAAGTCTAAGACTAGAAAGACTAGTCTTAATATCAACATAAAGTAAATAAATTGCATAACTTGAAATAATAAATAACAAATGAGCTTATATGCTCTAAATAAATATAATATACATATGTATATTTATATATAAGCAAGATCAAAATATAAACAAGTAATAAATGAAAGTATATATATATATATATATATGAAAGTAGTTCCATGAACAAGAACCGAACATGATCTTAATGTGGTTTTCTTTAGTTTTTCAACCTAAGAAACAACATTAAAACCATATAAGGTTACTTGACATAAAAAGAATAGAATATGAGTTCTTCATTACCTAAATGGGTTAGAAGAAAAGAAGGATTGCTTGAAGGCTTTTGGTAGTGGTAAGTAGTGATGCTTTGGAAAGAAACTTTCTTTAGTAGTGGAAGAAGAGTGTTTTCTCTTTACAAGAAGAGAGTTCTTGTAAGATTATAGAGAGGAGTTTTTGGAGAGGATTTTGGCATAATTTCTTTGCTTTGGAATGGTGTGAAGAAATGAGAAGGGGAGAGGTGGTATTTATAGAATTTTGTGGAGGAATTAAGAGGTAATTAAATAAAAGAAAAATAAAATAAAATAGATAGGAGAGAGAGAGTGTGCGCCGGTACAAGCATGGGGAAGATCAAATTGTACAATTTTGATTAATTTTGTGTAATAAAGAAGTAATGTGTAAAGTTTGATGTGATTAAAGTTGTATTGGAAATGAAAAAAGTAAGAAAATAGGTATGTAGGTGTAAGAAATAGGTGTAAGAAAAAGTAGAAATAGGTGAATAGTAATGAATAGTAGAAAAGTTTGAATAGTAGACTAGACAATTAAAGTACCGGTAGTAATAAAAATACGCGTAATAATGCGATATCTGTAATTTTTAGCTACCGAAAAATTCTAAAACTGATATTTTTGGATTCCTTGTATTTTTACGAGTCTATTGGTATAAACGGAATATTTTTAATATTCCGAGCTCCGGGACACGCTTTTCGAGAACCGATCCCGTTTGGGTCCGAAGGTCACTCGAAATTCGCGAATCTGATATTTTTATGTTATCCTATGTTATTACGAACTATTCTAGGTCATTAACTTAATTTCGTTTTCTAGGGTTTGAAAATGCGGGATTGCCGGATCTTAAACACTAGGGTTCGTTATAGGCTTGTTGACTTTTAGGGTTCCGTTTTGATTTCCGTTTTCGTCGAGATATTCGTAAGATCGTATAATTTTCGAGTCTTGATCGTTTTAGAATTTTAGCTCGAAATTTATATTTTATTTTATTTGTGATTATTTAATAGTTTTTATTTCTCGGAATCGTTTAACCGAGTCTAGGGTTATGAGTTGACTCAGTTTGACTTTTGGTGAGAATTTGAAATTTGTGATTTCTAAATTTTATCGAAGGTTTTAAGATTTTGCTGTTGATCGTTATTTGGATATATTGTCTTGATTTGCGTGTTAGGAAACGGTTAGATGATTTAATTGATGTACGAACGTTGATTAAATCGGTAGTTGGACTTTCTATTTTGTTTCAAGGGTTCTCGTTTTCTCAAGATTGAGAAAACTCGTTTTTGATCTTTATTTGGAATTAAGTTTTAACTTGGTTCGATTTTTTTTTTTGGGTTTCGTTTCTGGCGCTTGTCTTGATTTAGATTTGGTTTTAACTTGAGTCGATTTTTGGATTTAAATTCTAAACTTTTAGAATTATTTTCTATGAATTATGAAAATTTTTGGGGGTTTACAAACCATGTTCCACGATTATCTTAATTTTATTTTTCTAGAGTTAAGAGCACGGAATTGCTATATCTAAACACTGGGTTTGTTATAGTCTTTGTTGACTTTTAGGGTTTTTGATTAACTTTTAATTCTAGGGTTTAAGTATAATCTTAACATAAAATCTAAGGGTTTACAAAGGAAGTTGAGAATTATGTTGAATATGTATATAAGTATATATGCATATATACTAAGTAAATTTTGGAAAAGCTTCTTTTGCCTTAGTTTTAGTCTCTTCTAGGTATGGACTACATAACGAGTCCCTTAACCCCCAAAGGAGGGCTTAAATCCCTATTGGTTTTGATTCTGGCCAACTGAACTATGCATTTCATATGGTTGAGTGTGTTATTGCATATTATTGTGACTAAAACTTGTTTGTCATCTGTTTAAAGTGTGGTATGATTCTTTATCTCATTAAGCTATTGTGTGCTCACACTCATACGGACTTGATGTACTTTCAAGATCTTTAGAGTGGATCTAAGCTTGAGATGAGCAGATGTAGTAGATCTCGAGGGAAAAGTCCAAGGCTCGAGTAAAAGTAGAGTTAGTTTCTTTTGTTTAGATACATTATGTTGTTCCTTATAAGTTGTAAGTTTGTTAAGAGATGATGTTAAGTTGTATGTAAGGAAGTTGTCGTTGTAAAGATCTTATATGTATGTGAAATTTCTTATCTTGACAATCTTACAGTCTTATTTTAAAATGTCCATGCCACTAAGTGTCCTAATAGTTTGATGCCCATGAGTTTTCTTGAAAGGCCTTTTTTGTTTATTTTTAATTCATGACTCTCTAAGTCATCTTAGGGTGTCAATGCTACTAGGGTGCTCTATGGGGGTGTGACAAAGATCATTGATGGTGAATTACAAATGTAATTGGTGTTTCAGCTCCTTAATGGAGTTAAGATTAGTCGTTATCAACAACATATCATCTATATACAATAACGTCACAACAAAACCATCTGCATTAGACCTTATGAATAAGGAATGTTCATGAATGGATTGAGTAAAACCATAGCTAAGCAAAAAATTGCAAATTTCCAAGTTCCATTGGCATGAGGCTTGTTTGAGGCCATGCAAAGATTTCAATAACCTACACTCTTAGCCTGATTTAGCCTTGGAATACCCTTATGGTGGAGTTGTAGAAACTTCTTCTTCTTCTACACATGAAGAAAGGCATTGTTGATATCAATTTGAAAAAGTGGCCAATTAAGATTAGCTACTATAGCTAAGAGAACATGAGCAAAAGTTAAATGAGCAACACAAGAAAAGGTCTATGGTAACTCACACCTTCTTTTTATGAATATCCTTTGGTTATTAAACGTGCTCTAAACCTCTCTACACTACTAGTGGCATGATATTTAATTTTTTACACCCATTTACATCCAATTGATTGTTTTCCTTTAGGTAAGTCAGTCAATTCCTAATACCATTACACTCAAGAGTATCAAGCTCTTAACGCATGGTCTCAACCCAATGTGTATCTTGACAAGCTTGAATGTAAGAAGATGGTTCTTTGATTAAGGAAACATTTGCTATTGAATCCACATAATCAATAAGATAGGAGAGACAAGTGGTAGAAGAAAATAAAGGATACTTAACTTTAGGTAAAGATGTAGAGGATGTAGTAGACAAAAGGTGATTAGTAAGGGTAGTTGAGTATTGATGAAGTGGAAGAACTGGCAAACAGGTATCTAAGAAAGCAGGATAAAGATTGGCTAGTGGTAGTCCTATAATTACATTTCCCTATCTCGAAGGAAGTGAGCTAATTTGAAGAAGTCAGTACCTTTGATGTTAAGCTATGCCAAGATTGGCCAAATTCCTTCATTTGGGGTCTTAAATGGCCATTTTTAGTACTTTTGGTAGGTTTTATTTTTCTTATGACTTTTTATAGGAGTGTCGGTTTTGCATGCCATCTATAGTGTTAGTTTTGTCTTTTCATGTACTTTGTTTTAAGACCTTTTTATTTTTTGACAACTCGGTTCTATTTTTGATAACTTTTAGGTTAGCCTATATATTGTATGCCTTAGGGAAAATGGACAGACATACATCATATTTTCAGAGAAAAAGTTTCAAAGCCGTCATTACTCTTTTTCCAAAATTATGAATTCTTGCATACGTTTTGAATTTTGATGCCAATAACCTGAGAATTCTCAGAATCAATAGGTGTTGAAGATCATAAGCCGAGTATTCATACGCAAATCAATATCTTGCGATAAATCCCTAATTAACTCGCTGCATTAAGTACAAATTGTTCAATGAATGTATGTAATCTTGTAGCCATTTAGATGGTCTAACAGTCCTAGTGAAACACCGCTCAACAACAGGAAGAGAATGAATGTATCAAGAGGGGATGAAGGAGTAAGATCCCACTCTGTAGTAGGAACATAATCGAAATCTGAAACAGTAGAAAGACCATTGTCAGCTAGTAACATAGATGGAGAATGATAAGAGGAGGATGAATCAAAAGACAAATACGGTAAACTCTGTAGGATCATACGAAAAGAAGAAAGATCATGTCAATGTACACTTGATGCTTTAAAGGGAAATTTATCTTCAAAAAACATAGCATCCCAACTAACGAACACTTTCTTTTGTTTAATGTCATACACTTGCATGCTTTTTGCGAGTTGCATATCCTAAAATTATACACTTGGGTCCTTTTTAATCAAATTTATCTTTATGTGAATCGTATACAAGCATCCAAATACCCGCAAATGACTATATTAAGCTTCTTACCAAACAACTTTTCATAAAGAGATTTCTATCAAAGCACCATCATTGGCATACGATTTATCAAGTAAGTGGCAGTAATCGTATAATCTCCCTTAAAAATTTTTGATAACCTTGAATGTACCACAAAGCTCTAGAAGTCTCCAACAGGTATCTATGCTTTCTTTCAATACGTTCATTTTGATTAGGGGTATAGGGAGTTGACTTTTGATGAACAATATCAAGTTGTGAAACAAATTTCGACAATCCTTTGATAGAAATTCTTATTACTCCTATGTACTTAGGACTAACATCAAAATGATTTTGCACATATGCAAAGAAAGTTTGTAGAGTTTCACAAACTTGTGATCTATACTTTAGTAAACATGTCCATTACTTCTTGAAAATTCATCCAATATGATTAGAAAGTATTGCACACTATTCTTGTTGCCCTAATAGGGTTCCCATATATCCAAATGCATCAATTCAAAAACAAAAGCAGATGTATATTCACTTCGTTCAAAGGAAAAACGATGTGTTTTAGCTAACTAACATGTTTCACGAAAGAAATCATGAAAATGATAGTGTTTACAAAAACTCAAATGTTGAAGTTTGGACAAGAAATATGACCTAATCTTTCACGAAACAAATGAAGACTAGGACACATTTTATTTATTATAACAAATAGTGAGAATAATACAATTGTGAATCGTTCAACGAAGGTCTAGAAAACATCTAACATATATAACCTACATGAAGCTTGAGCAATAGCAATTTGCTCATGTGTGCCCTAGTCTTGAAATGAATAAGAGTGACTATAAAAAATGGCTATTAATGGTTGATCGGCAAATGCTTTGGGGAAAACAAAAGATTATGTTTAAAATCAAGAATGTAAAGGACATTTTTTAGGTATAGACTAGGTGTAAGAGAAATGGTTCCAATGGTACGTATTAATTTCTTAGTAACATTAGGTAAAAGAACATGCAATGACTTCTTTAATTGAGTTTTTGATCAAAATAGGTCAATATAGCAAGTCATGTGATCACTAGCTCCTATATCTATAATCCAAGAACTATCTTTAGTATTTGAAACAACTATGTGAGTAAAAGAGGAATGAGTAACTACAATCTACATTGTTGCAATGTTCCCTGATCCTTGCCCTGCTATAGAGGATTTGTCATTCATCATGCGCATTAGTTCTTTATATAAGGTTTGGAAAAATTGTGAACCTAATAGCTCTGGTGTAGTGGAATCAACATTACTATCAAGTGGTGTGTCAAATAGTGACCCTATAGTAAAATTGGATCAAGCAAGAGTTGGCTTTCTTATATTCCTCTCTCTCTCTCTTTTTTCTTTTCTTTAATACCACTCTAGGTATCTGATCAAATCAAAATAGGTATCTACAAAATGTCCAATTGCCTTATATATGTACAATGTGGCCTTCCCTTTTTAAAAGCTTTTCTATCATTTCCAAGGACTTGATATTATTTCTACTAGCAATGAAATAAGAAAAAGCACTATCTCTAGTTCCCATGGTAGAAGAGACTGGTTTTTGTTTCTCTACATGTAAAACTAAGTAATATGCTTGGCTAACAATAGGAAAAGATTCAACCAATAATATCTAATTTTGTATTGGATAAAAAAATTTGACAGTCCATTAGGAATTGTGTAAGCTTTCCTTGAGTTTTGAACTCAATCAACCTTTCTTTCAAATCACACATACAATAGTTCAAATGTCCACAAGAACAAATTGGATAGGGATTTAATGTTTGTAATTCCTCCTAGCATCTTTTCAACTTATTATAGTAAGCTGTAACAAATTGATAACCATGCCTAATGTTAGAAATCTCATGTTGCAATTGAAAAATTTATGGACCATTAATATGACCATAATGATCAGTGATTTCCTTCCAAAGCTCATGCGATGATTGTGCATAAAAATAGCTTTGTGACAGATTATTAGTCATTGAATTCAATAACTAGCAATGCACAATAAAATCACAAGTAGTCTATTTCACATGCTCAACAAAATTTTCTTCGAGTTTAGGTATGTTCCATCAGTGAATCCTAACTTAACCTTTGCTCCAAATGTCATTTGTATTGAACAATTCCATGCAACAAAATTAGATCCATATAAAACTATATTGCCTAATTTTTTTCCTAGATTATCCAATCCAGAACATATATTGACATTCATCGTTTTAGCCATTTCTAATAGAAAGACTAGACTTTATGTTTTAGAAAACAAATCACAAGCAAAAAGTGTATAAAGATCGTTACTAGAGTAGAGCTTTGATACCATGAGAAATTCTACACTATCCTTGTTGTTGTCACTGATTAATGAACATATTTCATGAAGTTTCCATGAGCAAAGAAGAAGAGAAAACACTAGCTTATAGTTAATTGTAATTGAATGATAAGAAAAGGTATTTATAAACAAAGAAAAAAAAAAAAGCTAGCTGAACACGTGTCAAGCATGCAAGTCATGTGTATAAAATATAACAATACACAAATACTTTCACAATATGCTCATAAGGGATTGAGGAAAATCATTTTTATCTTAAGTTAATAGTTTTGGAGCTTGATTGGAAAATAATTTGTTAAAATCAATAGGGAGGATTAATTTAACAATAAACACGAGCTCTAAAGGGGTAAATAAAAATCTAAGTTTCAAGACTTTCAATTTAAGGTTAATGTCACGAATGGTACTTGAACTTTAAAATAATCAATTTTGCACCTCAAAGAACGCTTTATGCACGTTAACAGTATCTCCTTTGGTACTAGATTGATTAATTTCAAATATTTTCAAGTACCAAATTGATCAGTTTCAAAGTTCAAGCAGTAAATTGATCACTTTTAACGTTTGGGTAGTAAATTGATCAATTTCAAAGTTCAGATACCTAATTGCATATTTGGCTAAATTTTATGTACCATTTGTGATATTATCCCTCAATTTAAAGTAAAAGTCTGCTTGTTACGCTCCAAAGGTATCCTAACGTGGCGGTCTCACATACGGTATTAAAACTTAGGAATGACTTCCCGAAGTCATGCGAAAGTTTCAACACCATATGTAAGGTGTCTATCACAACAATAGGAGACACTAGTGGGATGTATAGATCGAGATAGTAATACAACAAACAAGAATTCTAGATAACCATCTCATTTCAACATTATAAGAATATAATCCTACATTATCTTAAGAGCCTTTCCCTATAAATCTCCAAATAATGATAATATTAACTTAATCTTTCTTACAACAAATAATACTAACACCAAAAGATCTTAAAGGATAATTAACCTAAGATCTTCAAAAGATTTCTAGAAGCTCCTCAAAACATAATCCCACTCGGGTATATGTAGTCTTCGGGTATGAAAGATATTGGTCCTGTTACAACAAAGGTCTATCGGAGTATAAACATAACTAGCTTAGTAAGAATATTCCTAAATCAACGTACTTGTATAAATAATTTCAAACAAGTTATTAAACAAGCATATGAATGCATCAAGCAAGTGATCAATACATATGATCTACTGGAAATCATACGTTTGAATGGATTTACCCCTCCATTCAGGTTAGGTGTTTCAAGCTCTTTAAAACCCATCTTTAAATCCAACTTCATGTAGTTTATTTCAGGCACCTACTCGCCCATCTTAAAATAGTTCTTTTAGGCTCCTAATCGCCCATCTCACAGATTTATGGCTCCTGCAAACCCGGCTATTATACTCTTGTCCCATCGAGTATAGCAGCTCATGAGATGAAACTAACTACATGGTATGTATGAATCAATTAATATAACTCATAATATATGATTAGAGTAATTTAAAGATGATCACAAAATTTGCACACACTCCAACATAATAATAGTAAAACATAAGTTAATTAACAACGATTTATGTCTCGGTATCCTTAGCATTCTTTCAACCAATATTATCATACATAGTTCATTTTCATCTTTTCCTACTTCTAGTGCTTCTAGCTACAAGCACAACCAAGTACAAAAAAGGTAGGAAATAAACTCACTCGGCCATGAGGATACTTATTTCTTATGGAGGAGTCGATCGAAATTTCCACTAATCAAAATAATCCTCGGGTATGAATACTCTTCTCGGATCCTAATCAAGAAGAATACCCATAATAAGTATTTTTTATTGATTCTATGGTACTTATCAAAAACTATGTTATAAGATCGTTAAAATTCGTATAGAAGTAATTCCAACTTAAAATGATCATAACTTAGTCATTTTAACTCGGAATTGCGCAAATAATATACCGTTTTCTATCTACTCAAAAGATCTATCCATTTCTAATGTTATTTTTGTCATAAAAAGCCATTTGGGTTGGAAAAACTATGGTATAGAATAGTTACGAATTTATAGTTCACAAAATATGATTTTTCCAAACTTTTCTTTACTAAAAAATCTTTAAGCAAAATATATAGATATATATATATATATAGTGGAAAAATCCTTTGAACATATATATATACTCATATTGTATGCATGATTTTTGTAGTGTTTCTTAATATTGATATTTCACAAACAATTTGTTTTTAAGAGTTTTAAAAGAGAAAACTTTGAAAATTTCTCATTTTTGAATTGTTAGAAGGAAAACTAAAATATATTTGAGTTGTTATGGGTGAGTGTTTTCCCTATTATAATTCCATTTCCTATCTTTTCAAAAGTAAATTAATTTTTCAAAAATTTGGTTCTTTAAGTTATCTATTAACTTTATTTCTAGTGATTAAAAAAATAAGCTTTTCAAAATATCCTTTAAGTTTTTGATGTGGTCAAATATTTGAAGTTGTGTTAAATCTATGTTTGCCGCTTATTTTTATATCCTTTCTCTTCTTTAGGAAATAAGTTTACCTTTAAACTTTGGTTACTTGGTAATTTTTATTTTTCTAAGTTGGTTTCTAAAATAGTGAGTTGATTTTACCTTAGTTTGAAAAACTTATTTTATTCTTACTATTTGTCAAGTTATAGAATAATTCCTTTAGACAAGTTTATAAGAACACTTTCTTAAGAAAGAATTGTTAACATTATAACTTAGCAAAAATTTCATTTTAATTTTGAAAAGAGAATAACAATATAAAATTTAAGTTTTGAAGAAACTTTCTTAGTATGTGATTTTCAAAGTCTATAATGAATCTATTTAAGTCTTATAAAAGATATGGTTGAGTTAAAATCTTAAGTTCAAGGCTAAAAATTTTATCTTTATGGAGTATTTAGTTTTTATTTATAAAAGAGATGAGTTCCTTTTATTAATTTGAAGAAATCTACATTACTACTTCTTTGTGATAAGCTTATCCTTTGAAAAGAGTTTATTAAAAAGAAAACTTAAATCTTTTTATTGAAAATTCCTTTTGTTATGAAATTTAGTTTACTTTTCTTTATTTAAGAAAGAACCCATTTTTATTTTTATTTAAGACAACAACATTCTAATCATGCATGAATATGTAGCAATGAAAAAGCAAAGATAATACATAATAAGATAGAAAGAAATACTTATAAGTAAATAAACATAATAAAATAGTCAAGCATTGGGAACTTTAGCTTCATCAAGATATCCCGATCATGTATTAGGAGCCTTAGCTTCATCAAGGCAACCCAAGCCTAAGAATAGATTAGTCCCAAAAGAAAAGAAAATTTTTTGACTTGATATGGACAAGTCTAAGACTAGAAAGACTAGTCTTAATAAATTGCATAAAACAAGTAGATAAATAAATTGCAAGACATGAAAATAAATAAATACAAATGAGCTTATATGCTCTAAATAAATATATATACATAATATTATATAGAAGTTAGATTGGAGCAAAAATAATAATAACAATAATAACAACATTATAACATAATGTAAAATATGAATATGAACATGAACAAAAACAAAACATGAACATATTGTTGCTTCTTTAACTCATATGAGTCTAAGAAATATACACTAAGCTCATGCTAAGTTGTATGAACATGATAAAGAGTATAGGTAGGATTTTTACCTAAGGTTTAATGGAGGATTTGAAAAGAGATGAATGGGTAGTGTGTTTGTTATTTTCTTCTTGAAGTTATAGGGAATTGAGAGAGTATTTTGAGAGAGATTTGTTGGAGAGAGGTTTTGAGAGGGAATTTTGGTAGAGTTTTGTTATGTAAAATGAATGTGTGAAAGAATGAAGGAGGAAGGGGGTATTTATAGAATTTTTGGAGTGAATTTTTGATGTAATAAAATAATTAAAAAAAATAAATGAGAGGAAGAGAGAGAAAGTGGCATCGGTTTGGTGTGTAGAGGAGGAGGAGTTGATTTGTTTTGTAAGAAAAGAAATAATGTGTAAAGTTTGATGTGAATAAAGTTGTATTAGAAATGTAAAAGTAAGGAAATAGGTATGTAGATAGTAAAAAATAGGTGTAAGAAAAAATAGAGATAGTGAAATAGTAATGAGTAGTAGGAATAGTACTATGAATAGTTGACTAGACATATAAAATACCAGTAGTAATAAAAATACGCATAAACGAGTTATATCTGTTATTTTTAGTTACGAAAAATTCTAAAACTGATATTTTTGAAATCATTGTTTAATTATGAGTCTTTTAGTGTTATTGGAATATTTTTATTATTTCGAGCTCGGGACACGCTTTTCGAGAACTGATCCCGTTTGAGTCCGAAGGACACTCGAAATTCGCAAATCTAATATTTTTATGTGACCTATATTATTACGAACTATTATAAGCCATTAACTCGATTTCGTTTTATGGGGTTTGAGAACGCAAGATTGCCGGAGTTGAAATTGTTTGATTGTCTTGGTTTTTGTTGACTTTTGAAACTCCGGTTTGACTAGGGTTAGGGTTTAATCCAACTTTACCCTAGAAATTGAGGGGTTTATATCAGGATTGGATAGGTGGTCCTTCTCATGTTTAGGTTTTCGAATCGAACGATTATTGAATTTTCTCCTTTTGTTTTGAAGATTCTGTTATGAAATCCTGTGATCGAAATTATCAAGGTTTGGTTTCAACTTAGGTCAGACTTTAGGGTTAATATTGTATTCCAAAACCATTCTCGAAAAATTCAGAGGTTTGCACTGCTAATAGATAAAATCTTCAATTTTAGGATTCTTGAACTTAGAGTTTAGTTGTGTATTTGATGAGGAAAAACAATCCTCAAACCATTCAACAAAGTATTTTTAAGAGGTACTTGGTTTTGACTCAATAAATTTTTAAATTTTTGTACCATTTGTTGGGAGATACCTTTTGGTGTGTATAAATATAAATAAAGATTTGGCATAATTATATAAGAGTAATCGAATGGATTAAAGTTAAAACTAAGGCCTTTAGAAATCTCTTAAAGGACCTCTTTGAAATGGCCTCTTAAAGTCATTCAAATGCTTGAGAACTCTCTAAATGATTTTTTTGAATACATATGGAGTCATTTGAATAGATCTTGAAAAAGTCCATATGGTATTTGGATGACTCCAAAAGGTGCTTAAATAAAGTCCCTTGAAAATAATATAGACAACAATTGAATTTTCTACAACAAGAAATGAAAGAAGGAAAAAAGAGCCAACTCTTTTATTTTTCTAAGGTTTATAAAATGCATCTCTTAGGAGCTTTTTGAAGTGAGAAACAAGAAATCAAAATATTGTACATGTTAAATTTACTTATTTACTTTTCATAAGTTTGTTTAATTCCTAGAGAAAGAAAGTCTAGTACATGAGGGAGTTGTTGAGTTATATTTTAAGGGTACTAGACTTATTATTGTTTGGGGGCTGTAAATACTTATAAATCCGGTCACTAAGACCACAACTAATATAATACTAGTAAAATCCTTTAGAAGAAGCAAATTTTGATCAGAGCAAATAAAGAATAGTTTGAATTGTACTTTAACCTGACATGGACCTTTTTATCCCTGTTACTTTTATTTTATGTTGCTATTACTTGCATATTTTGTCGGGTAAAGTATTATGTTATCACTTATTTGTTAAAGTCCTTCAATTGGTACTAAAGTTAGATATCCAAATTGATTAATTTCATGACTTTAAATTGAGTTGGATTTGTAGTAGCGCAAGCAATATATGGACCCTCCTCTTTATTTGATAGAAACAACTTTATGGCTAAATAAAAAAAAAAAAAAAGTTGAAAACAACTTAGTTTATGGAACTATATAAAATAAAAGTACTCGTCGAAAATTTTATAGAATTGCTAAAAATGAACCCATAGAAGTAAAGCTTAAGGATGAACAAGAGTAAATGGAGCAAGAAAGAAATTGAAGCTTTATTATTAAATAAACAAGTTATGAATATTCTATACAATGGCAAGGATGAGAGTGATTTTAATGATATTTGTAATTATGCAAGTGTCAAGAGAATATGTGACAATTATTAATTACATGAGATGTAATATCTCTCATGTTCAATGCAGTACATCTCTAATTATTAGGTGCCTTTTGTTATAATAACCTAAAATTTATTGGGATTTTAAGGTTAAGTGTGAATGACTAGATCAAGCACTTTTTCTAACAGGTAACATGTTCGAATGTAGCTAGTATCAAAGCCATAACTGTAAGACAATTTATGTCAAAGCAGAAAATACCTTAATAGGAGCTATTCTAGATCACTTGGTGATATCGAAGCAATTTGATAGCCAGATGAGTTAAGTCCTACTCAAGGCAAAATGTTAAAGTACAAAGGCATCTCTTGAGCTTGCAAAAGAGCATCTTTAGAATCCTTCATGTCTGGTGTGGTTTTAAATTGATGGCAAGTCAGCTTATTGATATGAACAAGAGAACTAGTAAAAAGCCAGCTTACTTAAAAGATTACACTTGTTCTATTTTACAAGTAACAGAAAGGAAAAAGAACAAACAAAATATAAAGTGTTATAATAGTTTTAACTATCATGAATGTCCAAGAAAACAATTCAACATAATCTCAGAAACAAAGATACATAACCACGGAGAATGGAAGGAAGAAACTGCCCTTTTCTTTGAACTCTAACTTGAGTCTAGGAGCAGCTAGTGCTTGAAGTCCAGTAAGCTACTTTTGCTTGCAAATTTTACAACAAAGCTAAACACTTTTAGTCATATATGAAGTTCTTAAACAAACACAAACATAGTTTTGCCAATAGATCAGATATCTTTTGAAATCCTTAATTCAAGATTATATCTTTGTAGTGTATTGGGTTTAGAGAATTCAAAATCAAGAATCAAGAGTTTACCTTTCATAGAGGACAGTTTGGAGCTTTGTTGTAATGGTGGCGGACCTAGGTTTGTTGTTCATTTGAGAGTGAGTTTTGATATGAGTAAAGTAGATAGTAAATGTAATTCCTATTCAGACAATATGCTTAGGGTTTCTATGTTGTACGACATCTTTCTATGTTGGACTAAACTATGACTGTTTTCTTGGTTTGGGCTTAATAGTTGTTCTTTTAATATTCTTGTCTTTACGAAATTGGGATCGATCATTTGGGCTTAATTATATAAGCCTATCAATTTAGTGCTTTCGTTCTTGCTGAATTCTTGATGAACATTGTGTGATTTTTCTAGGTGATATCCTGCAGTAGTAGATGCAACAAGAGGTGTTGTCAGATTGAATGAAGAACTATCATTACATTCTTAGCAAAATGAGGAATTGAATGACAAGTCAATATCAAACAATCAAAGTTGTTGGCAGTGGATGATAGAATCACTAATGTTGATGAGAATTTACATTTTCTTATGCAATATGCATAGAAACAAATGGAAAAAGATCAATAGGAGAATTAGAACATGCATGAGATACATTATAATAATGTATCTTCATCATTTTCTCCTAACATGACAATGGATTCTTTAGCATATATGAAGGGAATTAAACTCAATTGCCTAAAATTTCTAGACAGGATCTGACAGGTAGATCTTTAAAGCAACATAGTTCTTTGAATTTCATTAGGTACCAGTGTTAGAGAGAGTTTGTTTGGCATTTTTTTTTCCATGGAAGGTGATGCTTTAGAGTGGCTACAATGGATGACCAAGAATGATTTAATTTTCACTTGCCTTCTTTTATTGTTGTTGTGGAAATTCATCTTGGTCCTTTTCCTTTTGAGGATTTTCAGGTCAATTAACTAAATTGACTCAAAATGGAGTGTTTTGGATTATCAACTTAAATTTGAAAAGTTATGCAATAAGATTTCATGTTTGTTAGAAAGTTTTCTTACAAGTTATTTCATTTCTGGTCTCAAACCAATTTTACAACAAGAGGTAATGTATTTTAAGCCCACTACTTTGCTAGAAGCAATAAGTTTGACTAAACTTTAGGAGCATGAATCGAATTACTTGTTGTCTATCTCTAGTAAGACAACAAATTTTAATTCCTTCAATAAGCATGTAGGGCAATCAGCTAGTACTTCTAAAATTCATTCATTGAACCCTTCGTTAATTATTACATCTAGTAGTTTACCTACTGTTTCTAATTTTGATAGTACAGTTAACAAAAGGACATTACCAATTAAGAAAATGACACCAACTAAGCTTGACATATGTTGTGAAAAGGGTCTTTGTCATAACTGTGATAATAAATATCATAAAGGACGTGTGTGCAAGTCAAAATTTTTATTGATGATTCATCTATATGTGGGCGATGAGAAATTTTTGCAATGTGAATTATCTGATGGAATAGAGAATGACAATGAGACAAAAACGATAGATATGAAAGCTGCTGAAATCAGTTACCATGCATTGTCTGGGGCAGTTGTGCCTAAGGCATTGAGAATTTAGGGGCAAGTAAAAGGAATGACTATAAATGTCTTAATTGATTTAAGGAGCACACATAACTTTATGCAAGAAAGTGTAGCTTGGAGATTGAAAATTCCTATTGACGTAATTCCTCAGTTTTTTGTATTAATTGGGAGTGGGGATAAATTGCTCTGTTCTGGCATCTATGGGAATATTTCCTTATTGTTGCACGATAACTTTCATGGTAGATTTTTATATTATACTAATTCAAGGTGCTGAATAAGTTTTGAGAATTCAATGGTTGACAACATTAGGTCTTGTTAACTTTAGATTACAGTAGACTTACAATGCAGTTGAATTGGAAAAATACAGTGGTTATGTTGAATGGTTCATAGGATCTGCATTATCAGGAAATTTCTCAAAAATAACTATTGAATATGATGAGATTAGATGATGTGGCATATTTTTTTTAGTATTGTGGCTTAAGAGGATAATTCACCATCTATACCACCAATAATGATGCCTTAGAACATTATTAGGTAGATTCAATGATGTTTTTGTGGCTCCTTCATCATTGCCACCATTAAGGGAGGTACAACATCATATTCATCTTAAGAATGAGAGCCAAGCCATTAATATGAGACGTTATAGGTATCCACATTGTCAGAAGATGGAAATGGAAAGACTTGTTAATGAAATGCTTGCTTCGAAAGTGATAAGACCAAGTACTAGTCCATTCTCTTCACCTGTAATTTTGGTCAAGAAAAAGGATGGATCTTGGTGATTTTGTGTAGATTTTTGTGCATTAAATCAAGCAATAGTTTAGGATAAATTTTCGATTATGACAATTGATGAACTTTTGGATGAATTGGGTGGAGCCACAATCTTTTCAAAGATGGATTTAAAGGCAGGTTATCATCAGATTAGAATGTATCTTGAAGATATACCAAAAACAACATTTGGCAGTCATGAGGGACATTATGAGTTTGTGGTTATGCCATTTGGATTATCCAATGCGTATCTACCTTTCAGTCAATAATGAACCCCATTTTTAGACATTTTCTATAAGAGTTCATTATTATTTTTTTAATGATATATTGATTTGTACTAAATCAATGGAGGATCATTAGTTTCATTTGGAAAAAGCCCTAAAGTGTTTAAGACAACATTCATTTTTCCTCAAGAAGGAAAAATGTTCTTTTGGCCAAAATAGTATTAATTATTTAGGCCATGTTGTTTTGGCTGGGTGTGTCAGCCTTGATCAATCCAAGATTAGAGCTATTTCTGAGTGGCCTTAGCCTATTAATGTTAAGCAAGTACGAGGATTTTTAGGCATCACAGGATATTACTGTAGATTTGTGAGGAATTATGCCAAAATTGCTTTTTTTACTTACAAACTTGCTTAAGAAGGACATTTTTTTTATGGGATGCAACTGCTCAACAAGCTTTTGAATAGTTAAAGCAAGCATTGATGTTAGCTCCAGTTTTAACCTTGCCAGATTTTTCTAAGACATTTGTTATTGAATCAAATGCATCTGGGTTGGGTATGGGTGCTGTGTTACATCAAGAATCACACCCCATTGCTTATGTTAGCAAAAAATTTAGTGTTCGATTGCAAAAAGCAAGTACTTATATTAGGGAACTCATGGCTATTGTTGAAGTTGTTCATAAATGGTGACAATATTTACTAAGCTACCATTTCATTATTTGAACAGATCAATAAAATTTGAAAGAATCACTCACATAAGTGATTCAAACTCTGGAGCAACAACAGATGTTAGTCAAGCTTTTGGGCTATGACTATGAAATTCAGTACAAGTCGGGCGTAGAAAATAGAGTTGTTGATTCCTTATCAAGGATGTTTTTGAATGAGTCTGTCTTTTTAGCACTCACTTTGCCATCCTTTGATTTTGTTACAGTTTTGAAGCAAGAATTGGCTAAAGATACTTAATGGTTGACTTTGGTACAAAAAGTTTAGAATGGGGATAATTTATAATGGCCCTTAGTTTAGAAGGACAACTTGTTATTTCTAAGCTCAATGAAATTTTTACTTCCTACTTTATCAGTCATTCCTCTGTTGTTATTAGAATTTCATTATACTCCATTAAGAAGACATTTAAGAGTATTGAAGACATATAAGAGGTTGTTCTTATCATTTTTTTGGACAAGAATGAAGACTTATGTGGTTAATTTTATAAAAAGTTACCATGTGTGCCTGTAGGTGAAGTATTTGGCCACATGTCCGGTAGGTCTTCTTCATCCTTTACCTATTCCTCACAAAGTTTTTGAGGACATTTCCATGGATTTTGTCACTATGGGTATTCTATCATCTTAGTTATTGTGGATAGGCCAAAAAATATTTCCATTTTGGTCTTCTATTAGACAATTATAATGCTACATTTGTAGCTAAATTGTTCCTTGAGATTATGGTGAAACTTCATGGAATTCCATGATCTATAATTTGTGATCAAAATTGTGTATTTGTTAGTAGATTTTGGACATAACTTTTTAAACTTAATGGAACTAAATAACGCACAAGTTTAGTACATCATCCACAAAAAGATGATCAATTGGAGGTTTTGAATAGGTGTTTGAAACATTATTTATGATCATTTGTTATGGATGTTCCTAAGGATTGGCCTAAATTTCTGACATGGGTTAAATTTTCTTTCAACACCAATTTTTATAGCAGTATAGGTTTGACACCATTTCAGGCACTTTATCGAAGGGAGCCACCTATTATACCTGATTATATTAAAGCCTTGAGTCATGTAGAAGCTATTGATACAGAGTTATCTTCAAGGGATGAAGTGCTCTGAATTTTGAAATCCAAATTGGTTAAAGCTCAATAGAAGATTTAGAGCATGGTTAATCATAAACATTCTGATAAGGAGTTTTTAGTTAGAGATTATGTTTATGTGAATCTTCAACCATATAGACAATCTTCAGTAGCTAATAGGTTCTCTTAGAAATTAACTCGAAGATTTTATGGCCTTTTCGAATCATGGAAAGGATTGGTTTAGTGCTTATAAATTGGAACTGCCACAAGGGTAAAAAATTCATCCAGTTTTTCATGTTTACTTACTAAGGAAAGCTTTGGGAGCTACTGATATTCGTACTCCATTATTTCAAGAGGCTAGTGGTAATTCTCCTATTGTTCAACCAATAGCTAATTTATCTATTAGATCTATTTGGCAAAAGGGTAAGCATATTCTACATATTTTAGTGTAATGGAAGTCATTAGCTCCCAAAGATGCGTTGTGGATGAATTTAGATGATTTTAAATGAGATTATCCATAATTTAACCTGGGGGATGAGGTTAATGTTTTATGAGGGGAGGAAATTGATATGAATAAGAGAACTAGCAAGAAGCCAACTTATTTAAACGATTACACTTGTTCTATTTTACAAGCAATAGAAAGGAACAAACAAAATACAAAGTGTTATAATAGTTTTAACTATCATGAATGTCCAAGTAAACAATTCAATAGAATCTCAGAAAAAAGATGTATAACAACAAAGGACAGAATGAATAAGTAGCCCTTATCTTTGAACTTAAACTTGAGGCTAGAAGCAGCTGGTGCTTGAAGTCTAGTAAGCCACTTTTGTACCTTGCAAATTTCACAACAAAGCTAAACACTCTTAGTCATATATGAAGTTCTTAAACAAACACAAACATAGTTTTGCTAATAGATTGATATCTTTTGAAATCCTTAATTCAAGATTGTATCTTTGTAGGGTATTGAGTTTAGAGAATTCAAAATCAAGAATCAGGCAAGGGTTTACCTTTCATAGAGGACAACTTGGAGCTTTATTGCAGTGAAGATAGATCTAGGTTTATTCTTCATTCGAGAGTGAAGATAGATCTAGGTTTATTCTTCATTCGAGAGTGAGTTTTGATATGAGTAAAGTAATAGTGAATGTAATTCCTATTCAAACAGTATGCTTAGGGTTTCTATGTTGTACGACATCTTTCTATGTTGGATTGTAACTGTGATTGTTTTCTTGGTTTGGGCTTTTAATATTCTTATCATTTGGGAGATTGGGTTTGATCATTTGGGCTTAATTCAATAAGCCTATCACTTATCCCTCATATGGAATATGACCAAACTTTAATAATTAAAACACATTTGAGTGTAGTGGCTTAAAATCCTTCGAAACTCCAAGGCTAAATGTGCTTGATAAGAAGCACTCTCAAAATAAAAGTGACCTTTGAGAAAAGAACTAGGACTAAAAGATAATTTTGAAAGGACTTGGTAATATGATTAGGATTTTGACTCAAGTTTATAATTTTGAAGAATTTTGGTGTTCATGCAAGTTTCACGTCTCTGATGAAATTGTTCCTTTCTATGGAGTTTTATGTGCATAAGGTAATAACTCTAATACTTCTTCCCATAATCCTTCTACTTTTCTTCCCTTTCATTGAGAATTGATGGATATTTGGTGTTATAGAATAGCAAAAATTCTGTTCCATAATAAATATGGTTTATTACAACGGGCAGTATGGGCTAATAATTAGGGTTGGTGATAATTTAATGACTATTTTATATTTTGGAATCTCTTTATTGCTAAAATTGTGGTTCTATTGATTTCATTTTGACAAAAAGTTTGATTTTGAACGTACTGAATAGTTTTCATTTGTGTTTAATCCAATTAGGGACTTAGAGTTGTAAATTGGATGAAAGGTTAAACTGCGAGAAGTTCGAGGAAATACAATTAGCTTAATCACAATTTCTTACAACAGAATTCCTCTCAAGTTAACCCAGTTTCGACGAGATTTTGATTGACTATAATCAAATTAGATTACTTAAATTGCATTTTGGTTGATTTAATTTGAAAATGTTGATCATATATCCTCCATAGAATTAGTTTGATTATTTTAATGGTAAGTTGTCCAATAAGTTGACTTTTAATGGAGTTTTTAGAGTGTAATGTGTATTAGATTAATATTTTAGGCTATAGATTTTTTTTTTTTTTTTTTTTTTTGGGGGGGGGGGGGGGGGGGGGGGGGGGGGGGGGTGGTGGTGTGGGGTGTGGGGGTGGGGGTTGGGTGTGGAGGGGGAAAGGGCGGCGGGGGCCGTTTTTAGGCTATAAAATTGAATAGTTATTTTAGTATCTTATGTTTGATTCTATGGACTTGTTCGCCAATGGTTGCAATGGATTAATATTATTAATGGATCAGTTTTTTAATGGCTAGTCCGAGTGCAAAGCTGGGATGAGATGATTGATTGTACTGGATGTTGAGGTTTGTGGCGGACCGATACCAAGGTTAATTATATATATACGTATATATGTGTAGTCTGCAACGAGTCTAAGCTACCCAAGTTTTTGGGCTCTAGGGCTGAGTTGTATAGCATACTTAAATAAGATAATCAATATGTTGCTTGTTGAATTAGTATAAGTGTTTTAGAGATAAAATTTCTATTATTAAACAAAAATTTTTGTTGTAAAAGATTACTTGTTGATTTTATATATAGGAATATAAGTTATTTTAATAATTTTCCATCCAAAATTATTTAAGTAATTTCAGTTTTCAACAGTCAATTTTCTTGCTGTGACTCTAGCATCAGATTGTGTTTATTGTTTTGGTAGATGTTAATGAAAATATTAATGCAGAATAAGACACATTCATATAATGTTCAAACAGAATGGAAAATATGATTGGAAAAAGATAGATGTTTTGAGAACTTCTGTTATTTTTTAGAAAAGAAAATTGAAAAATTCACTCTGTTTTATCTTCTTCTTTTTTTCTTTTTTTTTTTGGAAATTTCTCTTTATTGAAAAAGAAATTATTTTTTGAAAGTTCCTTTCTGAATTTTGTTTAAAAAAAATTGAATCCCCATTCATCCATTTAACAAAGAAGCTAAATTAATAAGCACCATGACTTGTATACCGAAAATGGCATCAAGTAACTGCAAAGAGGACTTGAATTTCATATTTAAGACTAGAAATCAATAATAATATTATTAAACTAAGCCATTCGCAGCACGGTTCGTTGAAATACGGTGAGATGCAGAATGTAGTCTCTGAAAGATCTAATCCAATGTAAAGAACAGAAATGTTCCCTCATCTACTAAATAAAAGATGAGATCATCGGAGATACATGTCTAAACCAATTTTACAAGATAATTGCAAACACAGGCAAAGCTCATGGAATTAATTATCATGGAGCAACAAAACATGTTCAAGTCTTACATCAAAACCCTAGCACCTGAAAACCAAAACTATTACTGGATGCGCCTATTAACATCAAGATGTAAACTTCTATATGACAATCACACAAGAACCCAATCAACACATAATTGAAAACAGATCCTTTCAAGAAACTTCAACCCAAAATATAGAAAAGAATTAAAAGACACGACCTAAGGAAAGAGGAGTCGAGCTCCGACGAAGATGGAAAGAGAATCGAGCTCCGACGAAGATGGAAAGAGGAGGAGAGAGCAAGAGAGTCATCTAAGCTTGCTGAGGAAAGAGGAGTCCAGCTCGAACGAAGATGGAAAGAGGAGCCGAGCTTGAACGAAGAAGGAAAGAAGGGGAGGAAAGAGACGTTACTAGCAGGGATGTTCTCGTAATTTTAAAGGGTAAAGGTATTTGTCCAGTGCATGTCAATTTTTGTACCGTGGGATGCATGGGACAATTATATTACAGCTTGTCTTGTTCCTTTGGGCTGCGTTTTGGCCTGTCCTATTGCTATGAGAAAAACCAAACATAGAACTAAAATGTTTGTCCACTCCTGTTCTCCAAAATACGGGAACCAAACGCTCCCTTGGAGTACAATCTTTCGAGTATTGTAGTGGTGCTATGTTTTATAAAGATTGTCTATTGACTTAGGATTTGACTTACTCAGTTACTCTGTAGGTGGCAAGATGATAGTGGATTTGAAAGTTCTTTTAATTATATTGAAAATTTATTATGACGCATTGCGTTTTAAAAACTTCGTATTCTATTTTATGTAACATATTTGTAACGGCTTGTATTTAATTAAAAACAATTTAATTTTCTTCTATAAAGAATTGATTGTGGTGAGCTTAATTGAACTTTTATTATTTTATTTGGATTATGTGATGTTGACTTTATTTGAGAGTTACTGGAATTTTGTTAATACAAAATTGCTGTAAATAGTTGTGTTGGAAAACCTTGCGTATTATTGTGTTATGGTATGGATAGCTAGTGGTAGCACTATAGTTTTCAAGGTGTGATATCAAGAAAAAATTACAAATTTAATCCTCAATGTTGTTTGATTAATTTAGAATTTTGGGAATTTTCATCATCCCATTATTAGGATAGCTCATATTTGACTATTGAAAAAATTATAAAAATTAATATTACAAGCATTTTAATGTTCTTATTATGGTTATTCACGATATTTTTAGTAAGACTAGAATTGTCTTGTATAAAAAAAAAAAAAAGAAACAAAAACAAAACAAAGAAAAGGAAAAATTCATATAAAGCTAATTGCAATATAATTTTTTCATTCCATCTTATTCTCTGACAGCAATATTCATTCGACTCATTTCCATGTAAAGCAATATTCATCGGTTCCGACATATTGCTTTCTATAAGATGATATGTATTGAATAATAAAAACAAAATAATATGCAATAGCGAAATATAAAATAAAATACTGCATCAAAACAAAATTTATCTAAAATAACATAGAATAAAAAAATAAATTTCAACCATGTAAAACAAAACCAAATGATAGTTTCTAAATTTTTATTTGGAAAAATCTATAATTGAGCAATTCATATGAAACACACACACACACACACAAAATAAACAGGATAGTTGCTCAAATCGATGACATCATCAATCCTTCGAAGCATTTCTATCTTTACTCATTACATGAGATATTACATAAGGACAATTATTGGACACGTATATGTTGTCTCATACTTTGAATTTTTTTGAATTATGGTCAATAATCCACATCAACTTATAGTATCACATGATAAAAACATATTAAACAACACACTGAATGTTTCGACTTTCAATTTGCATTCGAAAATATACATTATAATTAAATAAAAAATATAAAACGTAATTACTTAGAAGGCATGAGTTGCAGCTAATATACTTTCGCAATATTTTGTTTTTTTTGTTTTTTTATTCCCTTAATAGGACAACTTTTTTTTACAGATTCTTTGTTTTTACCATGAGGGACTCCTGTCATTCTTCCATCATAAATCCAGGCACCCAGCAACCAACTATAGAAGTACATACATGTTTGGATCTAAATTATTCCGTGCATTTTCCAGATTAGGCACATCTCTAGCATTAATTATCCGTTAGTGATATCTTGTTTTTTACAACAATTCACTGATAATGGGAATTTGAAAAACAATTCGTCAACCAAATTAAAACCCATAAATATAACACACTTCAAATATCCACATTATCAAGAAGACAATCCGCTATGTAATTTTTACTACAAATCAAAATAGAAAATTTAAAACTTTAAATAATAGAAATGGCTTTAAATATCCGCATTATCAAGAAGATAATCACTATGCAATTATCACCTCCAAATCAAAATAGAAATGTTTAGAACTTTAATAAAAATAGATGAGTGTCATACCTATAAGGTAGATGCTTTCATATTTGAGATCACTTCTGTTAAAACACCGAAAAGAAAAGTCTTAGAAAAGTAAAATCGGCTGCAGTTATTTGACTGTGTTTTTCAGCAATATTAAAAAGTCGGAACTTGCAAATGTTAAAGTATTTAAAAATATTAAACTAGTTACGAGCCGTGCAATGAGGGGATAAACCCTATAATATATAAATAAAGATGAAAAACAACAAACTGTCCATAAAAAGATCATAAACAATAAAAATAACTATTATAGTTTATTAAAAAAAACTACTTATTTTTATTACAACAAATTAAAAAAAAAAAAGAATTGGTACTTTTATCACTATACTCATAACTTAGATATAAAATATGATGAACTTACAATTTAATAAAAAAAATAACCATATAGAAAGTATATCTAACACAACATCTTCAAATATTTTTATTCTTTTATGACATTGTTTCGTCATCTGCATCTCCACAATCATTATTCCTCTCTGTCTTGATATGTCATCTTTGAATTGTATATGATTTTGTTGTGAAGAGGAGGACAATTCTTTGTTTGGTGATTGCATGGCTCATCATTTGCTTCTTGATGTATCATCTACAAAATAAATAATAAAATGGAATATTATAAATGATGTATATTCACACAAAGTGGTAGATTTTGAATGAATGCAACATATATTGATACACTTGCTGGATCTAACCGACAATAATTTCCTTCAGCAATGCCTTTGTTTCCACGAAATAGTCAATTGGGAATAATTAGCCAATGGTGTATTGTTGCCTTCCTTCCTTTAAATTATCATCATTCAACTTTAATCTAAATATAAATCTCTCCCCACAAATGCGCTCTATTTGAGGTGGTAATTTGAATTGCTCATCCTGCGTGATATTATTATTAAAAAGATAATGATATTATTAAGAAATATAAATATTTGTATTGGTATTTATAAACTAAACTGTTAAAATTATATTAGTTTCAATAAAAGGATAAAATACCTTATTTTGCTTTGTCAGCAATCATTAACACTTATCCTTAAAAGTTTTTCTGCTTCTCGATCAAACGTGGACTAATGTAGTTGTTGCAGTGCTATCGGTGTAAACCCCCAAAGTTTTGGAATCGGTTTAGCTTAAACCCTAATCTGGAAGTCAACCGGAAACCCTAAAGTCAACAAAACCCTAATTAGACGTAATGGTTTAAGTCCGACAATCCCGAATAAGCAATCCTAAGAAAGTAAGTAAAAGTTTAGCATGTAGAATAGTTCGTAATTACCTAAGGAAGCCTAAAAAGATCAGATTAGTAAAACCGTGAATCGTTTGAACCCGATCAGATATAGTTCTTGAAAAACGTGTCCGAGGCTTGGAATAGTAAAAATTATCCGAATATACCGTTAGACTCATAAAAATATAAGGTTTTCAAAAATATCAGTTTTATAATTTTTCGGTAAGTAAAAATAACAGATATCGCAATTATACGCTATTTTCTTACTACCGGTACTTTATTATCATATCTACTTTACATTACACTATTTTTTTATCTCTATTTTTCTAACACCTACTCTTACAACATCATAACCTATAACCTTTACTTTTTACCTTTCCCATAATTTTATTTCACATCTACCTTACTTATTACTTCATTTAATCAACAAAAATAGAAAACAAATCTCCTCTCTCCTCCCTCCATATTGTGGCGCCCCCCCCACCGCCGCGCACCCCCTCCCCCTCCCCCCCCCCCCCCCTCCCCCCCCCCCCCCCCCCCCCCCCCCCCCCCCCCCCCCCCCCCCCCCCCTCCTCAATTTTGTTTTATTTTTCTTTATTTAAATCACACAAAATTCACTCTTCATTTTCTGTAAATACCTCCATCCTCTTTCACTTATTTCATACAATTACTACTCACAAATTTCTGAACCAAATCTCTCTCAAATTTTCCTCTCAAAACTTTCTCAAAATAATCTCAAACCCATTCTACATACACAAAACCCATAACCACATAATACTTCAAAAACCTTTTTAGTAAACTTTTCCTTATATTTTCTTTTTCTCATGTCATGTAACTTTACATGACCATAGTGTGAGTTTTCAAAACTAAATGTTATGAAGCTACACTATGTTCATGTATTGTTCTTGTTCATGAATATCCATTTATGTTTATGTTGTTTTACTTTATTCATATTATTGTTATTATATCTATAATTATTATGTATCTATATATATACATATTCTTTAGAGCATATAAGCTCACTTGCAATTTATTTTTTTCATGCAAAGGAATTTATTTATTTCTTCCATTGCAATTTATTTATTTCTTGTTGTTTTAAGACTAGTCTCTAGTTTTAGACTTGTCCTCATCAAGTCAAAACAATTTTTCTTTCTTTTGAGACTAGTATACTTCTTAGTCCCGGAGCCTTAAAGAAGCCAAGACTCCCAATACTTGACTTTATTTGTTATTTATGTTATTTTTGCTTGTTATTATTTCTCATAAATCATACCCATTAAGATTGTTGTCCAAATTTTTCCAAGATCTAAAAATATTTGATAAAAATGAGATTTTATCACTTAGGAATAAGTTTATATATAAAATCTATGGTTTAACAAAAGTAAAGTATTCCTTTCCAAGTTTTAAGAAGAACTCACTACAATTTTAGAAGCCACTTTTGTTTTGAAAAGCTTTTTAAATCATTTCTATATCACTTTGTTTTTCAAAAAAAAAAAAAAAAGAAGAATGATTTTTGATACAAAAATGATTTCTATAAAAACATAATATAAAGGTAACCTTATGAGAAAGGAATGAGAATTTTCAAATTAAGACCTTTTCAAATAAATGGTCAAAGAAAAATTGTATAGAAAATAAATAGGAAAAGTAGCACTAATGTAGAGAATTTAGAAAAAAGAAAATTACTTTTCGAAAAAGTCATTTAGGAAAAATAATAAGTCAAACATAAAGTAATTTTTTGAAAACAAAAGAATCAAAATATTCATTTTAAAGGATTTACAAAATGGATTTTTGTAAACTATAGTTTTCTAAACTCCTAATTCACATTATTTTACCCAAGAAACATGGTTGGACAACAAACACTTGAGTATGAATAAAATATAAGCTAATAGTTATAAAAAGAGAATTTTTCAACTATATAGATAACTAAGTATTTATCAAACAAATTTTGAATGATTTAATGTTTGAAACAAATTGTTTTTGGGATGGGAAAATTTGTGGTGAATCTGATCACCACTGTTTCGAAGCCTAAATGATCTAGTTTGATAAAAATAGTTTTAGAAATGGGTAGATCTTTTCGAATAGGCAGAAATCGATATATTATATGCACAATTTCATGTTAAAATGACCAAGTTATTGCCATTTTAAATTGGAATTCTCTTTTATACGAACTTTAACGTTCTTATGACATTGTTTTGTCAAAATTCAAGAAAGTCATCAAAAATACTCAGTTTGGGTATTTTCTTTGACTAGGTGATTCCGAGGAAGGATACACATACCCCGAGGATTATTTCGACTAAGTGGAATGTATGAACGACTCATCCGTTTAGAGAATTGTCGACATGGCATCGTGAGTTTATTTCCTTAAAATGCTTTACTTGATTGTGCTTGTAGTCTAGTTGCATTAGATTGAAGAAAAAACAAATGGATATGTATGCGAGAAAATTTATTGAAAGGATCCTAAAAATATCGAGGCCGGAATTGATTAAATGTTTGTTTTAGTATAACACTTGATTTGTATGAAATTCTATGATCACCTTCAATTCGATAATAATAATGCTATGATATCATAAATAAATTGATACATGCACACCACGAAGTGAGTCACATTGCATTGGGTTATTATCCTTGGATGAGAAGATGATAGCTCAGGTCGAAAGCAACACTTAGCGAAGTGACCGAAAGCGATTGCTTGGCGACATGGAATTAAATGCTTGGCGGAAAGTTCGAAAGCATGGCTCAATTCAAGTAGGCTTAATATGCTTGGCGGTATTGATCGAAAGCATAAAACTTTTTAAAATTACTTGTTTTGAGGTTACGTATCACCAAACCCCGAATGGAGGGCGTATATTCATTCAACATATAGTTCCTGGAAAACTATATGCCTTGTTTGCCCACGTGTATGTTGCATTTCATTTATCTGCTTAAATAACTTATTTGAATTTTGTTATACAAGAAGTTATTTATGGAAATAGTTCTCACTAAGCCTATTAGCTTATCCCTATAGATATCTTTTGCAGTTCATCTATTTGTAGTTGAGGCACGTGGACCCTGTAGTAAGGTATTTTCCTTTTGTTAAAGGAATTTCTAAGTGTAGTTTAGTATTGGATAAGATGTGAAATATTCTTGTAATAGATTTATGACTGGGGAAATGCCCTAAGTTTTGTAAGATCATTGTTATGAATAAATGAAATTATAATCCTCTTTTCTTAATGTGTTACTATATCTTTTTAAGCTTTATAATTCCATGTATGGTTCTCTAAATTTGTGAGAGCACGCCTTACACTTAATATCAAAGCTTCTGGGAATGGCTAAGGTTGTCATACTTAAGCTTTAATGTTGAGTGTCGGAATGTTACGTTTAGGGTACCCCTTGGGGTGACAATTGGCTACTTCCATTTCTATTCAATATCTTCGAATCAAGAAAAGTTATATCTTTTAGAAAATGTTAAGCAATCTTATTTTGTAATAGAAATGGAAATATACATAGTAGTTTTGCATAGAAGTAGAGGTCACTGCCTTGGCATTGGCGATTCAGGATATTTCTCACAATATTTGCAAAAAAAAAAAATTGTTTTGTTCCTTTTGAAGGTTTTGTCTACACATATCGCATCTAATGTAGTACCATTCTGAATTACTTGAAATGCACAAGATTGTTGCTATGCATGTAAAGATTGTTTGCTACAATAATAAACCAACATCTTCGATAGTGGCTTTTAATCATACGTGGAAAAAAAAAATGAAAGACTTAACTTGATTTTCAGCTTCGCATTCATTTTCATAATTTGTTTCATGTACATTTGTCCGTTAACACTGCTTCTTTAGGATTCATAGATTGCATTATGTTCAACCCAATTGGAATATTTTTTTTTTAAGCTCTACATTCAAATTACATCAATTGTGAATATAACATAATTGATATATCAAACTTTTAAAATATACACACCTTCCTAAAATTATTGTTGTTTCTAGAACTTCTAAATCAATGTAAACTTTGCTAGCACTTGTTGCGGACAACTACTATTTGCCTGCAAAAACAAAAAAATTATCAATGCTAAGATATATTGGTTTACAATTGCATAATTTTAAGATGGAAGAATTGGAGTATTTGATATAATTCAGCTAAAAAGATACCTTTAAAGCTCTTAACAATTGTTGACGTTACAATTATAGCAAGTGGACTATTGTTATCATTAAGAATACTTTCATCAAGAGTTGTTGATAGGGGCCCCCATAGGGTAACTCTGATTTTCTTCTCCTTATACACAAATAAATAAGTTTACTGACTATCTAAAAATTTGTTAAGCAATGATATGATTTTACATTTTCTTACTAAAGTCAAAAGTTGCATATTTCTTAGTTTTTCCATTGAAACGCCCCATAGCCTTTCTTCAATAGCACTAATTTCAATAAGCTGTCCATTTATATCTATAAGAAGTAATGAATTAACTACCTTCAAACATTTATGCACATTGAATGTAAATAGTTGTAAAATTTAATATACCTATAAGCAATTCATTGTTATTGTATCTTGTAATAATTGTATTGAATGGCACAAAATCAAACTTATGTGTAGGAATTGTAATCTTCATCCATATTCTGCTTCATCGATGTGGTTGACAAGAATCTCAAAATACATTCATTATCCACAGGTTTAAAAGCTGGATTTGCTGTTGCGACTTTGAAGTTTGCAATACCATATATCTTTCTTTTTAAGAAGATGTGCAAATTTTTTTGCGTGCTGGGCTCTTATACATGCCTACATGCTATTGTTCTGCAAATTACAAGCACAATTATGTTTTTTTTTTTAAATACCATATGATAAGATATTAAGCTTAATATAATATGCTTAAATATGAAATTGTTGTGGTGTTGAAGTGTATATATATTTACCTCTTCGTCAATGGTAATCATGTCGATGTTGATCAATTCATTGTTTTTCTAGGTATTGATAGCATTCCACATTCTTGCAAGTCTAACTTTAATTTTCTAACCTTCATTATGGGGAAAGCTCCTTCAAAAGATTGTATTTCTTCTCTATACCTACATGAACATGAAAATTTTTAAAATGAACAATGACTATAGTGTTCCAAAATAATAAAGGTAAAGTGAAAGTCATATATTCTAAACAACACTAACCTTAAAATGAAACATTAGAAAATAAAAATCTTATATTAAGCTATTAAAAACTTCTTTGTAGATGACATTTCTTATAGTTTTTCGATTTATTCGATAAATATTTATCATCTATTAGAATTTTTAACCCTTCTTTATTTGTAATCATTGACATAGCAACATATAATTGTCCGTGTGCAAACACTGGCCTTTGTAGGTAAACCCTAACATGATGAAGAGATTGCCCTGACTTTTGTTTATGGTCATTGAGAAGAACACAGCGAGAGGAAATTGCCTCCTTTTTAGAATGAATGGCAATCTTGAATTATTAGGAGATAAAATATTCCTTGGAATGAGGACCTTTTTGCCAATGTTTGTTCTAAACATCACTTTGGCTTTAGTAATGTGATCTAATAGTTGAGTAATGCGGAGCCTTGTTCCATTACAAAGACGCATTGTCTAACTTAGATTCCTTAAAAGCATGACTGGTGTAGACGCTTTCAATTTCAATGAATGATTAGGAATTCCATGGAATTTTAATGCAATAAGAAATTCAACTAGATAGTGCAAATCATTATCAACCGTGTCAATAAACCCTTTGCAAATGGAATTTGAACTAAGATATTGCTTTTCTTCACCATTAAGCAATGACAGGACATAATCATTAACCTCTTCAACAATTTCATTTGTTGATGCTAAAATTGCTCTTTCTTGTAAGTATGTGCCATCTTTATGCCTTTGAAGTAAATTAGGATATATGCAATCAGTAATTTCCTTTATTGGGTTACTCGAATGTGGAAGGAGAAACTCGTACGAAACCTCAACCAAATTTTCACCATCCCCTTCACCAATGTCACCATTACCAATTTTAAAATTCATTCACTAAAACTTTAGAATTAAGCTAAATTTGTTGTATTACTTATGTGATTCCTCAAACGCATATTGATTGTAAGTTTGTATACCTTGCATGAATGCAAAATATGTTTAATGCAGCACTAGTATCTTCTCTTCTACCATTTGGGATTATTGGTAATATTTGTCGAAAATCTCCTCCAAGAGTGGCAGCTTTCCCTCTAAAATGTTCTAATGCACATTTTGAGAAGAAATGTTTCATAATATCCTTAAGTGTTCTATTAAGAGTGAAATATCCCAAATATTCATCTAAGTTAGGAATTAAGTTTAAATAGATTAATTGAATCAAATGAATTATAGGAAATAATTAGGCAAGTTGGTATAATTAGTTAGTAATTAATTAAGTTGAAACTTGAGATTTAAATTCCTAAACCCCTAAACATATTATTAAAATGTTTAGAGGATTTATAAACCCTTAATTTATAGCTTAAATTCCAATTCCTAAATCCCTGTAAAATTTGAGTTCATTTGCTTGTATAAAAATATCAGTTCGTAAATCCGAACTCAAATTAAATATTATTTTATCTAAAATAAATTCCTAAATTATGTTCTTATTTGAAGTTCTTAATTTCTAACCTATTAATTCAGAAATCATCTTCTAAATACTTTTGGAACTATAGGTATTGATCCGATAGTTCTAAATCTAATACCCTATTTTGAAAAAAATCTTTATATTTATCCTTTCCCTTTTATATTTCCTTTTTCTTCCTTGCCTTTTATCTCTCTCTCTCTCTCTCTTCTTTTTTTCTTCTTCTTTTTTCCCGTATCTGGTTCTTCTTCTTCTCCTTTCCTTTTTCTTTTTCTCTCAAATTCTTCTCTTTAAAACTCAATTTCAAGAAGGAATAAAAGGGAATCAAGTTAGAAATGGGGATAGAGGAGGAAATCAATGTTAAAAGTAGCTCCAACAAGTTAGAAAGAAGAAGAATAAGAAAGAAAAATAAGAGATAAGTCTTGTTTTTCCTTGTTTTAATTGTTATTTACTTTGTTCTAGTTGTTATTTATGTGTATGTTATGACTTAATGGTGGATGCATATTGGTTGTTGAGGAAGATGATGAATAGTGGTTATGGGGGTTTGATGGAGGAGTTGATGGTGTTTGATGTGTTGAATAGATTAGAAGTGTTAGAAACATGAAATATAGTTTATATGATGTTTAGATGATGTTTTGATGAAAGTAAAATATATAAAAGTTGATAAAATGATGTGTAAGAAACTAAGGAAATTTGTGACAGTGGAAACAGGGGTAACCAGGCATCAACACGGGCCGTGTATGTGCTCATGTAGGGATTTTTTAAGCTACTAAGGCACTTTTTTACTTCAAAATGGCCTTTTACACAAGCCATGTAGCAGTCCATGTAGAAGCATTTCCGATTCTAATAAAAAATTTCATCCTATACGGCTCCGAACATGGTCGTGTAGCCTAGTCGTGCATCCTCTCATGTTTCGTAACTTGATCGTAATTTGACTATAACTTTTTCATCTGACCTCCGATAGAGGTGATTCAAAATGTATTGGAAAGCTTAAAAAGAGATCTACAACATGTTTTAAATTTTTTCAAATTTCAAAATTAAAAATGCTTAAATTTTACTTCTTTTCAGCTGATATATTTTTCAAACAAAGTTAAAAACTCATGTTTACTTGTTAAATGTATGTTTGCTTAGGAAACGAATTTTGTTGAGCTAAAATGAAGTAGATAAATGATGGGTTAATGTGTTATATTAGTTAATTGATATAATTAAGCATTAATTAAATGGATTTATAAATTTAATAGATAATTGAATTAAATATCGAAGTTAGTTATAAAATCAACTTAGTTAACAAACTTAGGTTCAACTTGACTTAATAGACTTGAATAAACTAAGATGAATTAGATTGATTAACTTTAATGAACATGGCTAAATTTAAGTTAACATGGGCTTAAATAACATGAATCTTAGATATAAAACGAACTTAGTTAATTAATCTAGGTCCAACTTGACTAGATGAACTTCATTAAGCTAAAATGAATTAGATTGTTTAAGTTTTATGAACTTGACTTAGTAAATGAATTAAATGATTAGATATAATCAATTCGGCTAAGATTAAGCTAGAATGAGCTTAGTAGTTAATAATTGGCTTAGATGAATGAGATAAGATAATCTTAGATTAACATGGGGAATATGTTGTTTCAAATGTGTGTTTACTTGAAAAATGAATGTTTTTGTATATGAATTCTTTGTTTATGCTTTTGTAATAAATGACTATAATCAAAGTGCAAAGAGATATTTTGACAGATAGAGGAAAATTGTTCGTATTTTGGTGGGGCGATATTCGCAGCTATAGCAGGGTTCCTATTTAGTGTCTGATCAAATAGGGTGTTAATAAAAGTTTGAGATAATAGTGAACTGTTTAATTTCTTATATAGTTTAAGTTCTCATATGATTTAATTTCTTAAACAGATGGTTATCCTTGAATTAACCCTTTAATCTATCTTCTGAGATAACTTCTGTCCTACCTTCTGCCTCTATTTGGATTTCATATTAAAGGTACGCAGTAACTTGGTTGTTTCTTGCCTAGGATAAGCATATCTTAACTTAACTATAATTCAAGATAACTTAAGCTTTGTTTGAATTAGTTGTGCTTTATGCCATTTAATACGGCAGGTAGTCGATGGGGTTATTGGAATTAGTATAACGTTTGCTTATTCTTAAAATGAAATAATATGATTTAGTTCAATGTTTATGGGAAAATTTAAGCTAGGAGATATTATGGACTAAGTTAAGTGAAAATGAGAAACAATTGAGAACCCTAGATGAGACTATTTCTCTTTTATGGATATATCATCTAGGAGATTTAAGTATCCAAGCTGCTTATATCAACCCCTTGAGCATCGAGATCATTACTCAGGACTCCCAGATTCCTTGTTGTTATGGAGTTTGAATACTCCTATGTTGTTTAACTAATTAAAGATTATATAATAACTTATTGATATTGCATTTCATTTAGCTAGGCTCGTGTGCCATTTCATGTGTGATTGCATTACTGTGCACTGAGCTTCGGCTCATCGTTGTTGATATTGTTCTTTTTCCTGGTCTTGATTTGATGATGGTGATGATTATTGTGATTATTGTTGATAATGATAATGTTGGTGATGATGATGAGATGATGAGGAGGTTGATGATTTGTTGATCATGAAGATGATGATGTTGTTGATGATGATGATTGATGTGATGATGCTTGGCTAGGGTTTAGGGCGATGTTTGAGGAGTGATACGGTATAAGGTAATGGATATCATGTATATTTGTTTTTTTTTTTTATTTATGTTTTAGGAGTTAGATTTACATTTTGAAATCTGTAATATTCTTTAAGGGTCCTATGAAGCTAAATGTTTTGAAATTGTAGATATACCTTCAATGGTAGATTATAGAATGTCTTTATAAAGTTTTGTTTCTTAGAAAATTTATCTACTTTGATGAGAGTAGAGATTTTTAAAATGCGTTTAGTAAAGTTTAGTACAACGCTACTAAATCCAATTATTTGAAAATCTAATTGAACGATTTCATAACCTAAAATTGAGTAGCAATGTTCAACATAAACAAGATCTTTTAAAAAAAGCCTAAGCATGTAATACTTTAGAATATTATACGTGGAGGTAGCATCTTAATTAATTTAATGTTTGATTAAATTTTTAGGGCGTTACAAAGAGCCTTAAAGCAATACTTATGTGTTGTAGGAGCTTCATCCCATACTATCATACTTGTTTCTTTCAGTAATTCAACAACATTTGTACCAGGTTTAATATCACAGGTACTATTCTCAACTATATTTAAGGAAATTTGAAACCTTGAATGTGTAGTTCGTCCACCAAGTAACAATAATGCTATAATTCAAGACGATGCAACAGCAAGCACAATCTTTCATTTTGATCGTAACCATGAAATTATCATCCTACATATATATATATATATATATATGTCTTACCTGTACCACCATGTCCATAAATGAAGAAGGTTCCTCCATTACCTGAATATATTGTTTGAATGATTGAATTATATATGTTCATTTGTTCTTCCTTGAGACTGGCCACAAGCAATGTGCTCACTCCTTAAGGAGTTGATATCATAAGATGAGTCTTTATGTATAAGTCTATTCCTAGTTTGGCTTGGAAAATTGATATTAGGGAGATACATGGATGGAAAGTTTTTAAGAGAAGAACCATTATGTAGGAGAATCATTTCAATCTTATGAAGTGCTTAATTTTTAATTTGTTCCTCCATCATTTGTAACCCAGAAATCATAATATTTTTCTTTGTTGATAGAGTATATCTTCTGATAGCATTTTCCAAGAATTTTCATATAATTGGCATGGTTCAACGATTTCACAATATAATAACATTGTAGCAAATAATTCACACAACTATTTTCCAGCAGCCCAAGCAAAAGCTTCTGTATGGCATCATACCATTCCCTATCACTATCTAGAAGTCCAAGTGCATAGCAAGCTGCTTTATATGTTGGATATGTAACTCCATTTACAGTTCTTATGTGTTCAAAAGATGTGCACCCTCTGACATATTAAGTAGCATTCGAAGGTAAAAATGCTCACTACTTATAGGATGCACATAATAGATTCAACTATACATCGTCCTTTTTTCCTCCTTAACCATAATTTAACATCACTATGCCATACCCAATGTTCGGGAAATTCATTATAAGTTAACTACCTTGTATCTTCGCGTTCTTCATTTGTTTTCATCCATTGTGTAAACATCGTATTCTCAATACCCAGTCGGTTTATGATATTTTTAATGTTATCGACTCAAATAAGTTTACAGATTGCTCATTAGCCAAATGGAAGGTAAGCCTTTTGACAGTGGCTCATGATAATGGATATCAAACGAAGAGATCATCCATGATGCTTCAAAAGCATAAATGTATCTACAATCCAAATATGTTTTAATTTCATTAACATGAAATGGAATGAAGTTGTGGTTGGGAATTTTCCTCAAGGATGATAGTAATCGATCTAATCCTTTATTCATGTACTTGAACAAATAGTAATCGATCTAGAATGATTACACTACTCTATGTTTATGTGTTATTGGTATTGACTAATAGCTGAGTATTATACGACACCATATAACGATTATTTAAATGTATGCCACCTTTATTAATAAAGTGTCCATCATTCCTTCTCTTGTACACTAAAAGTCCTCCAATTCTAATAATAGTGGCATCACTAAATCTCTTTGGGAAATGTTTTTTACATTTCCATTAACCATACATGGTGATTCCATATTCAAAATTCCACACGGACCATGAATTGTTTAACAACATCATATGTAATAGGATTTTCTTTCTCATATGGTATTTCAGTACTTATGATGCTATCAATATGATCAGGTATAGGATACTTGTCTTCAGGGTAAAGAAATACGACAATATGAGCATGAGGAAGCCCATGTTTATGGAATTCTATTGTGTAAACAACTATATGCAAATGAAAATTAAAGGATTAGTGAAAATGTATATATATGAAGGAATAAAACAAAAGAAAATATTAATTTGTAGACATTACCTGCAATTGCCCTTCCAAAGTATTTGTATTTTTTGAGGTCGGTAATCAATTGATCCAATTTCATCTTGAAGACACGACTAATACCATCTGACCTATCTTCAACCCTCGAGCCTTTAATTCTTTGAACAAAATTAGTGATTTCAGGCCATTTTAGGTTTTATATTGATGTAATGAAAATGTCTAGGTATCCAGCCCATCTACAAATTGCCATTGCATCTTGATAATCTTGTTGTAGATAGTAAGGACTCTCAGTGAATGGTGAAGGTAGAATAATTCTCTTTCCTACACATGATGCATATGTATCTCCTCTAATAAATGCATCTTGGAGTCTCGTGTATAATTCATTTCATAGATGGGCTTAATTATGTTGAACCCATCGAAGTCGTTCTTCTTCAATACATGCAAAAGCATTAACAATATACTGTTGAAGCAACCTTCCACCACCAAGTAGTGTATGACCCTCATTGGCACAAAATTGTAACCCATAAGCATAATATTCTCTCATGGTTATATGCTTTCACTTAGATGAGCGACATTGCTAATGCCGACTATGTAAAATTCCATGATGGTATCCATCTTCACCATAGGGGAAGGGATTGGATATTGAAGTGCCATATAGCTCGGATGCGATTCACTTATGCGCTGAAGACCTTGTGAACAATGTTCAATTATGACATCTCTTTCAAAATTATCAACCGTGAGGTCACCAACTATAACAACAATTATTTCATTTGTTGATGGGAAATTATACACTCGACTATCACTATTTCTCCAGCTTATAAGTCTCATTCTAACATAACTAACATTAAACTCTTGAAACTTATCTTTAACCATTATAAAGCACTTCACCAATTGGTTACAATGATTGAACATTGTAAGTAATTTGAAAACAATCGAACCATCAAGGTTCTATCCAATTTTTGATCTTTTAGAAGAAGAAATTTTATTGCCCAGTTCATGATCTGTATCATAAATATAAAGTTGTGCAAACTTTGGAGTACTATTTTCAAGAAGAAGTAAAGATCCAATAAGATGATAACTTTGTCCATGCAAACGAAAGATATATGGTGCATTCCCATTATTGATTGAATGGTCAACAACACCACCCATGGATGTGAAAGTGAGCATCCCATTGTAAACCCTAATATAGTCCTTGAATATTTTTGTGTAAGGATGGCTTCCTTGAAAAAGAAAAATTTTAAGAGGTATTGGAGGCTCAATAAGTAATGGTAGATGCACTGTCCCTTTAGAACAACATAAGGTAAACTTTGGGTTTTTGGTTTTTTTGACTTTAAAGTTCTTTCTTCATACCAAAGCATAACACTATAGTATAAGCATTCATATGATGGAGGTCCAAAATCATTATAACTATTTTCACACCCTGTAACATGAATAGAATGATCTAAAAGCTTTAAAAATTTCTTGTTGCAATATTTTATATACAATATGCTTCTTATTTAAAAAGTAAAATAGAATATATTCTCATAACAATAAGAAGTAATGACACATAACAAAATTATGCATGTTATTTTAAAAGATAGTCACCCATACAAAATAGCATAATATTATTTTATATAAACATAAATAGCATGATTGGTCTAAAAATATTTATAAGAATACTAACCTCCAGCATTTGCATTTGTCGATCTTGAACTTGTTTCTCCATGATGAAGCTATGTAGTTAGCTCGAATTCTTCTACCTCATCTTCATTTAAACTCATAGGTTCTAACATACTGCCTTTAAACAATGATGAATACAGTCCATAAAAACATTATAAGCTACAAAATATATATATATATATTTATATTGAAATATTGCATCTAGAAGTAATGACATAAGTAAAATATATATATATATATATATATTACTCATACATAACCTTATAAGCCTTTTTCACTAATAAGATAATTTCAAATGTTATGAAAAATAAAGTGCATCTTATCTCTAAAAAAGAATACACCAAACATGTCATGCCCCACCCTTAGGCGACGAATGTGATGGCCAGTAGGTCCCCTTAGCTGCCACAGGCCCTACCCTTACAGGGCACACCCCTTTCTTGGGCACACCCCCCTTCACCGACACACTTAAAGGTATTGTTATACATACTCTAGGCATTCGATTGAGCTAGTTATAGCCACCAAGAGTCAAACCCTATGCCTATGCCTTTTGTTCCTCTTAAGGAAGAATGCTTTCACCAATTGAGCTGGGAGCTGCTGACCATCACGTTCGTGACCTGAGGATGGGACGTCACATAAAAAGGAGCCTTTTATGTCATAGTCCCATCCCAGGCACACCACTCGATGTGAGGGCACCCTTAGGGTCCAGCCGCACTAACTCCCCACTTTAGGTAGGCAACCGTGATGCCAGGTGCGCTGGCCTCCCAGCATACCATCAAGCACGACTATGACACAAGAGGTATTGTTATCCTTAGGTAGATTGACCCTCTAGCTACAGCCTGCAAAGATTGAACCTAAGACCTGATAGTTTTGTTTACCCCAAAGACAACGCCTTTTACCGAGGACCCTAAGGATGCCCCCACATCGTGGTGTGCTTGGGATGGGCTATGATAGAACATTTTATAAGAAAGAAACACAAAGTTTCAACCAATCATATGGTGTTGATTTATGGCCACTTTGCTTAAAAGGATCTTTTTGGTCATTGAATGGAGGGAGTTGTTTGTAATCAAGAACTTTAGAAACGGAAAAAGAACTTCAACACTATGTTAATGCATGGCCAGAACTGGAAGCAAAAAGAAGAGAGGAAAGGAAAGAGTGTTGTAGTTTCAACTTCCTATACACTTTCAAATGTTAGGAGAAGCATGCTTAGGAAATTAGGTGAAGCTTCTTATACATAAGGAATGCACAATGGTGTGTCATAGACAATATTCATAGAAACTCCATATCCTGTCAACAAATGTATGAAATGCCTCATTTTGATATTTACCAATATGATATCAATGAGCTTTTAAAAAGCACCAAATTGTGGACCACAATTTTGAGGCTTCTGAATATACAACTGCATATGTAAGAGATGTCAAAAGAAAGATTTGACCGATGGTAAGTCCCAAAAAACCTATGAAGTTGTAATCTACTAATGCCTTTTTTTTTTCTCTCATATGTAATAAAACCAAGTAAATAAAGAAGCTCAAGATCTTTAACATACAAAATCTTCTTGCCTAAATATGTTTCTTTTTTACTTGAAGTGCAAAGATCTCTATCAGGGTATCAATTTTAGAACATGATAGAAAATGAATGTTGCCTATAGTTCACTTATATATCTAAATAAGCATTTCATTATACGACATATATATGCAAAAACAATGCACTTAATTAGAAGTGGACATAGAAAATGAATGTCGCCTATAGTTCACTTATATATCCAAATAACCATTTCATTATACTACATATATATGCAGAAACAATGCACCTAAATATATGCAGAAATAATGCAACCCACTCAAGAAGTGGGAGTTCTAGATAAGTTAAAGGCAAAATGAGGTCTACTTTATCTTTGTGATAAGGTTTTGACAAACCTCACCATAACGAGGGGCAGCTGTGGATACCTCATTTTGTCAAATTATTGATAATTAGATGTTAATGTTAGTATATATATGGCTAAATTAAAGGAATACTTGCAATTATAAGCATTAGGATTAGAAATGAAAATTAGGAAAATAAATCAAACTATGGGAAATAAATATAATAGATGTAATATATATACATATATAATATAGTATAATATGCAGAAAATTTAAAAAATAAATAATAATAATACTATTCATCTTCTAAGCCTCTTTGGGTCCATTTTCGGCCCATTTCAAGACCCGATTTCCACGAGCCGAATGCACATATGGAAACTAGGTATGAAGTAGTTTAATTTGATATGTAGATTATGCGTTTTCATCAACAATAACTATTTCAAATTCGGGCTTGAAAATTAGGAAAAACACGTTTTTGTTAGTTTCCTCAAAATCTCAAAAACGCGTGAAATTCGTTTTTTAGGCAAGATTGAAGATTTAGGTCATTATAATATGGGAAAGACATATCTGACATGACATTTAATTGGAAAGTTATAACTGTTTTGGCTTCGATTCGAATTTGTGAAAACCGTGTCTTAGAACCCTAGATTCTCAATCGATTGTTTAGGAAAGCTTTGAGCCGAATTAAAACATATAAATATTCCTCCCATCTTCTGTTTAAAAAAAAAAAAAAAAAGGACTGCTCTCTCCCAATACTTTTAATTTTATTCTCAATTTTTGATTTCATCTTGGTGTTCTCAAATTTAAGTTTCAACATTTTAATTTTAAATTCTTCGTTAAAAAAAAAGGAGAATTGGAGCAATTGGAAGCTACCGGAGTGTTTGGCAGATCGAGGGATTCAAAACCCCTATTCAGCCATTGCATTGCCCTGTGATCACCCTAACCCAATTCCACATTCGTTTGTCTCAAGTCAACCAACCGAAGCTCCGATTATCAATTCCCCCGCACGCGTTTAATCCTCAGGTAAGCTTTTTTTTTTTTTTTTTTTTTTTTTTTTTTTTTTAATAAGGCATACTAGTAATATAATATTATAAGTTAATGAATTATCGTAGCATTGTAATAATGAAAAATAATAAACAATAATAAGATTCTGACATAATATATATTACATATTGTTATTAGTTGTTTGGGCATTCAAAACATGAGGTTAATTAATATGTCTTTTTGAGTGATTGCTTTGTAGTATTGTTTATAGATTAAATTCTTAGGTTTATATTATATAAAATTGCTATTAAAATTCCTAAATTAATTTTTATCTTGACAAGATTTATTATGGCTTTGCCAATTGATTTTCATAAATTTGGTTTATTAATATTATCGTAGCACTTTGATTTTAACTTTCACTATAATACCTTGACTAATAAATTCAGTTTTTTTTTTTCTCCTATATGTGTGAAATTTGATTTTTTGTGATAATTTAATTAATGATAACATGTGGATTCATATGCTATGTTTCCTTAAAGAGTTATGCCACTTAGAAAAAATTTGATTTTTATGAAATAGCAAGAACTTAAATTGATAAATCTTAGGATCCATATCATCAAAAAGCTAATTTTGTCAAAACTATCAAAATTTAACAAATTTAAAGCGAAAAGAATTAAAAACTCTAAAATTGATCAACAAATTAAAGTTTTCATTAAAGAACTACGTGTGGTCTGAACCCGATTAGCAAGTACGTAGGCATCTAAATAGGCGACTCAAAATATGTAAAAAATTATGTTTGTGAATTTGATTGATTTGATCTAATTGATTCTCTTAGTTTAGTTTAAGATATGTGAATATTGATAAAATTTGATAGGATCTGATTAATTTGACTATATTGAGTTCTTAGATTATATATGATTGTTGATGGAAATTGATTAGTTGATTAAATTAGTAAATTTATACATATTTGTGAATATTAGCTATAGGATTAGTTAGTTAGATCCTCGCAAATATTTTATAATTTTGATTTAGGACATGAAAGAAAGCAATTTTAATTAGAAAGCTATAAGTAGTAACCGTTTAGGTTTTAATAAGTTAGCCTCCGGACTCAAGTTAATTTATGATTTTCGTTTTTCTTTTAAAAAACAATTTTTGTGGATTAGTAACCTACCCATTGATCTTGGTTTTTTTTTTCTTCTTACTCTAGTCAGGTGGCGACTTCAAAATAATTTTCAAAACTAATATTTCCTTTAATTTTTAGTCGAGGATTTATGTCAAAGGGGTTAGGATTTGATGTAAATCGGATTAAAGGAAATTGAACCGAAAATCAAAATCCATGCTCGATAGATTGGCGACTCCACTTGGACCTATTTTTAGAGGGCTAGCCACTTTATGCTTTTCATATATAAATTTCTTTCTTCTTTATAAATATTTTTGTATATTTGTAAATAGTTATACTAACCGGGCTTTTGTGCAGATATTATAAATATATCTATGGGGGATTATATTGGGGGATTTTTTAATTTTGAGTAAAAAAATATGTGCTAGATGTGGTCAAACTTAGGCCACTTTAAGTAACTTAGGATGGGGAGCACAAGTAGGTCTCTGGTGTTGTGGTTACCTACCATTCGGGACATGAATTAGCCCCCCACTCCGTTTAATGTAGCCCATGGCCCATTAATCGGGGGACCTTTATAACCCACTCTTCTTGCATTCACTACATGAAGGAGATGATGATCAAGCATGGTCCATCAAAATGTTTTTCAAAATTTTTTTTACAAAACAAAGCTGAATTTACAAGTTAATTTCCTTGTAATCCATTCATGTAGATGTGTCTCGTAAATTCTTGTAACTTTGTCCATGTATGTACTTTGTAAATGTATATACCGTATTGTAACATATCTCTTTTGTAATTTGTAGATTAAGTATGGCAAACAGTATGTGTAGTGGCAACATGTGGGCGTATGTAATCCTTGATTTTTAGAGTAATCTTAAGCCTTAACCCTAAGCCGGGAAGTCAATTGGAAACCTTAAGTCAACAGATCTCAAGTTAAACCCTATAGTTTAGATCTGGAAATCCCGTGTTTGTAAACCGAGAAGTCAAAAATTAAGTAAAGTGTGTAGAATAGTCCGTAATAATATTTGATTTCTTAAAAATATCATATTGGATTATTTTCGGCTTATTTCGAACCCAATTGGATACTGCTTTTGGAAAGAGTATCCTGGGCCTCGGAAAATTAAAAATATACCTTTAATATTTTTAGACTTTTATTTTCATAAGGATTTCAAAAATATTGAGTTTATAATTTTTCGGAATCTAAAAATATCAGTTATAGCTTATATAAGCATATTTTGGCCATACCAGTAACATATTTGTTGAAATACTAAAATAATTCAATTAATTATTTAATTTTATTTATGAAATTTCTGCCACACATTTAAAAATATTTTTCTTAATTTTATTTTATATATTTTTCTTAATAAAAAGCACTTTTTCAACCCATACTTCAAGTATACTTCAATTGTTACTTCTACACATTATTCATGTTTTCTTTCACTCTTTTTACTCTCAATTTCCCATGCATGGTAGCTGACCACACTCTTAAAATCAGCCACTTTTCTTTTATTTTATTGATTTATTTAATGATTTAAAGTCTCTTTTAGTTAGCAAATTAAGTAACACAAGTTACACTTTCAAAATTCAATATGCAAGCTAACTAAACACTCCTCTCTCTCCCTTTGTGAATCATGCCAGCCCACCCCCCCACCCGAATTTTCTACCATTGTTTTATTTTTTTTCAATTATTTAACACTCTTTTATCATACTCCTCTCTAATTAAAAGCATCATACTTATAGACTTTTCTTCTTTGCAACCCTACATCATTTACTCTCCCTTTTTTCTCTCTTTATCTTTTTCTTAGCCTTGTTCTTGTAAGAAACCAAGCTGCTCCCATTTCAAATTAGTGCTTCCACATTCCATTCTTGAAGATTCTTTAAGTAAATTTCTTCTAAAGCTTCTATAGATGCTACAGGTTATTATATGGAGGTTTCATGCATCAAAGACTCTCCACAATACTTAAAGGCTAGAGATGATGATGCCAAAACTTTGAAACACTCTTGTTTATGATCCATATTGATATTGCTACATTTGTTGTCTTTAAGACTTTATTATCTTCATATTTATATTATACTTTGTAGATCTAACTTTTATGAAGCTTTGGTTATGTTTATGTTTAGATCTATAGGTTTAGGGCTTACTACCATGTATTTCTTTTATATTTATGCTCATATTATGTGTAGATCTTAGATTTGAACTTGAATAAAAATAGTGAAATTCGTATCTAGGCAAAACCTATATTTAAAAACCACTTTGCAAGTCTCAAATGGAAGTTTTATTGGAAAAATGAAGGTTTAGTGGATGTAAATCATCAAGACTTCTTTTTACAAGAATTAAAGGTGATTTTCAAAAGTTACTTTCAAAATAAAAATCTCATTTTCGATTTAGGCCAAGCATAGTTTAAAAACATGTTTTCTAACCTAAAAATGAATATTTTGTTCAAGATATGGAAGGCTCTTAAGATAGGATATGTAAAGGATGATTTTTATAAGTCTTGATGGATTTTCTCAAAAGATATGTTCAAAAACAACTTTTGAAAATTCGGATCTAAGCCAAGACCCATTTTTAAAACCTATTATCTAACCTCAAAATGAAGATTTAGACAAAAATATAAAGAGCTCTAGGTATAGATATCCTAAGGATTGGATTTTCATAAGTTTAGATGAGTTTTCCTAAAAGGTATTTTTAAAATAGAGAGTTTTGTAAAAGACAAGTCTAGGTCTTATTTTTATTCTAAAACTCAAGGAAGAAATCGGATCTAGGAAGAGATGAGTTTTGAAAACCTTATTTTAGACTTCAAAACATGAGTTTTATGTGGAAAATGGAATGCTTTGATAATGGGTGACATAAGAAAATTATTTTCATTGAGTCATGTTAGTTTTAGTAAAGGATTTTCTTAAAACAAGAAAATGAGTTTCAACTCAAAATTTTGGTTTTTATAAAAAGTAGATTCTTGGAATTTTCATTTGGACAATATCATTAGGATCATATAAGTATTTAATCTTTTATCTTTGGCTAGAAGTTCTCTTTACAAGTGTAGAACCAATATAAGTTGATCTAAAAAGTTAAGTGGAACAAAAGTAACAATTTTCAACAAGAACTCAAACTAGAAATTCGTAACCCTACTGTACAGTAGCTTTTCGACCTCAAATGACCTTGGATGGTTGATTTAACTTGGGAAATGATAGATCTTTCGAAGGAGATAGAAATTGATATATAATATGCGCGATTCCGAGTTAAAATGAGTTAGATATGACCATTTTAAGTTAGGACTTCAACTTAGGCGAAAATTGACGAACTTAGTAAGTAGAATTGTTAAGTTTATTAGAACTTCATAAGAAATACTCATTGAGGGTATTCCTTGTACTTAGGTGATTGGAAGACGGATTTCCACTCCCCGAGGATTACTACGACTAGTGGATTTCTCTCCATGGCCGAGAGAGTTCATTTCTTAAATAGTTGTGCTCATGTATGTGCTTGTAATCGTAGTCGCATTAGAATTAGGAAAAGATAAAATTGTGATGAGTTATGATCTAATCTTGGTTGAATGAATGATAAGTATATCGAGACGAGACTTGTTGTAAAAACATTGTATGAGTTAGTATAGACTTGAATGTTTGAAATTCTCTATGATTGCTCTTAACTTACATAATTAACATGCCATGATTATATGAATAAACTGTACATGCATATCACGTAGTGAGTCACATTGCATTAGCTAATATACCTTTGGTGATAAAGGTATATTAACGGAGGTGTGGGGGCTTGTGTTAACATTAAGGATGTGAGATCGCTTAAGTTAATGGAAGTGGAGTAGTCACTTGAAACTACCATATAAAACAACGGAGGTTGTATAACTAAGAGAAAGAGATCGGGATTATGGTTGCATGACTTATGGACCACTCCACTTAAGATTGGAATTATGGTTGCATGACTTATGGACCACCCCAACCCGAATGGAAGGCGTAAATCCATTCACATATGACTACCAGAAAGTCATATGCTTGTATGCTCATTTGCTTATGCATTCATATGATTGATTAATTATAACTTGCTTATATATATATATATTTATATCTTGAATGAGTTTGTTATTTGGAAATGAATCTCATTAAGCCTGTTAGCTTACACCCCGATAGTTTTTGTTGCGGTGTTCCCATTTTTGGTTATTCCGAGAGAACACTTTTCACAAGGTTATCTTTTTGGATGAAGGAGCTTTTGAAAAAGTCAGGACCTAGCTAGAGGCATGGACTTCTAGGAAAATCTCTTTAACATAAACCCTAATGTTTGTAAGATGGTTTTAGACTGGATAGACTTCTATTATTTTTTTTTTGGCGGGGTATGCCCTCTTGACTTTTGCAAAGACTTAACTTATTTATCTTGTTGTGATTTCTATTCTTAATGCTATTATATGCCTTCTTAAGACTATTCGATTCAAAGCGTAATCCTAAAAATTGTGCAAGTACACTTTACACCCGATATGTAAACTTATGGGATGACTAAGGAGGTCATACTTAAGTTTAAATATTGAGTGTGGTGGATTGTTGTGTTTTGGGTACCCTTTGGGGTGTGACAACCTGTATTATTCCGAGATCCATGTTCATGAGCCTACTAGTCCGATGCCCATTTTGAACAAGTGGTTACAAACTTTCAAGCCAAAACAAAGAGGATTCATTGAAGATTGTTTGGGCCCTATACTTTCTCTACCAAAGGTCCAGATCCCCATTCATCTTTTTAGGGCCTTGGTTTACTTATGGAATATTTATGAGGTCGCTTTTTGCCTTGGTGAGCACACTTTGAGTTTTACTATTGAGGAATAATGAGGCTTCTTCAAGCTCCACCAACTCATGCGGGAATATATGCTCCCAACTTAGTAAAGGGCCGATTAACTTGTTCAACTCCTTTTTAGGGATTAAGAGGACTGATGTGTCTAGAGCTCTCAAGAATTGCAATTTGGTCTCCATTCGGCTTTCTAACTTGTTCAAGTGGTTTGGATCTCCAAATGGTTACAAGGACAATAAGCCCATCTTCTATGGAGGTGTAGAAGCATGGGAACAGAATCGCATCAACCCTTTATAGCCGCAGTATTCGATACTATCCTCTTCCCGAATGGGGATCTATTCATCCACTATCGAGTGGTGGAATTAGTGGACCGGTTTTTGGCAGGAAAGTCTTATATCCTGGCCTTGCTTGCTGAACAAAATAGATCTCTCAACCACTTGAAGAATAGAGGCTATGGGAAGTTCAAGTCTAATATGACACTTTTGATAGTTTGGTTTGCTAGCCACATTAGAGATTATGGGAGCAATTTGAGTCCGGCTTGCCACATTAGAGACGGTTATGATCTTATTTTGAGCTTTAGTGAAAGAGTCTACATTCAAGATCTTCCAAGAACGATGAGTAGGTACATTTACTCCAAGATCTAGAAGCTTACACATTCCTTTGGATTGCTAAGTGGTTCCATTCTCATGCGGCAATAACCGGATGCATGGAGTATGTGGTAGTTCCTTTGATTGGTTTGACCGAGTCCACGGGATATTATCTGGATTGCATGATAAGACAATATGGAGTAGTTCAAGATATAACTAGCAAGCCATCATTAAGGAGGTTACTATAGAATATGATGACCCGGACGTTCCTTTGGCACAAAGAGAGGGAAAGCTAGGGTTGATACAAGCTAAATGGGAGACAAGAGAAATCAAGCCGATCTATGTGATAGACCCCATCAATATTGAGATGAAGAAATACCGGGCCATATAGAATACATCCTCAACTAAAGGGCAAAGGTGGATGGGTTGGAATTTTAAGCTCCCAAGGTGTTGAGTCGAGCACCTACCACTCCCGACCTGAAGGCGCAAGCTTATATGGAATTGAAAAAAGCCCAGGTAGAGGTTCGCTTCCAAGAAATGAAGAAGAGGGAGCGAGAGATGGAAGAGGAAGTGCAAAGTTCTCAAGCCAAGGTTCAAGCACTTGAAGCTCAACTGCGGACAGTGAAGAGGACTATTGAGGAGCTGAAGGACCGTTTAGTGTATCCTAGCAAGATTAGGCGTTTGGTTTAAGATTAAAGTCTCTTTGTTTAGCTTTTCGGTTTTGTCATGTTTAGGTCATGTTTTGACTCCTTGAGTAAATTCAGCTTTAATGAAATAAAATGGTTTTTGCCTCAAAGCTTCTTCATCATCTCAATTTGCATGCACATGCGCCTTTCTTTTCCATATATATATTCTTGTCTCTACATGTTCTTGTATAGCTTTATGTATATTTTGTTCACTAACCGTTTACTTGTTTTTTTGTATATATTTTTAACCACTAACCGTTTACTCGTTTGTTGAGAATTGTAAATAAATAATAATATTTTCGCCAAATATATAATAATAATAATAATAATAATAATAATAATAATAATACATATTCTTCTCTAAACTATGGAATCTTGTTTTTGAATTATTCAGTTTCTAAAAGATAGCTCCTAAACGGTCCGACCCGATTCGAAGTCCAATCATCACTAGGTCAAATCCAAAATGGCTAGCTACAACGACAATAATTCTGGCAATTCCAATACAATTTCTGAGCAAAGGTTCACCACTTTAGAACAAATGGTGTTTCAAATGGCCGAGCAAATGAATCTTCTTGCACAAAACTTTAAGGCCCCTCAAGCTACTACCGAAAGACATAACGGGGTAAAGAAAGGGACCAATGGTCAAGCCATTGAGGAACAAGTAGTTAATCATGAGCCACAAACCACTGTCAAGACCGATTCTTCCATGCTTAAGAAGGAAATTGAGGCTCAAAACAAAGAGATGGAGAAAAGTTTTTCTCTCAATTCAATGAGAAACTCAAAGCTTTTGAGAAAATGGAAGGATTTGATCAAGCCGAATCATAAACTTTCCTACGATCGAAGCCGGGCTTTCCCCAAGAAGTTCAAGATTCCCGACTTTGAAAAGTATGATGGTACTGGTTGCCTAAAGTTGCATACTAGGCTCTATGTGAGGAAGATGAGACGGTACACTCAATATGAGCAATTTATGGTCTAACTTTCCAGGATAGCCTTACCGGTCCGGCTTTAACATGGTATGCTCAATTGGATCTTGATGAGATTAATACTTGGAACAAATTGGCTAGGGCTTTCTACAATCAATACAAGTTCAATATTGAAGTGGCCCCGTCTATGTGGGATTTAGGCAATATGAGGAAGAAAAAGATGAGTCCTTTAAGGAATATGCTCAAAGGTAGAGATAAATGGCATCTATGGTATCTACCCCTATATCGGAGAAGGATTTGACATTCACTTTCATCAATACTTTGGAGAACCATTCTTTACCCATCTCATTGGATACACTACTGCTAATTTCTTGAGATAGTATTGGCAGATGCAGAATTGAAAATGCCATTACTACCAGAAGATCCATGTGGAGAAAAAGACTACAAACCCCAAGTACTCCAACAACAACAAAGGGAAGGATACCACTGTCAGTATAGTCAGCTCAATCCCATACACTAAACCTACTCAATCCTACGCCTACCAACCAACCTCAAACACTAATCAACCCTTCACCCAGTCACAACAACCACAATCCCAAAACGACCATTCAATAGATCCAAAAGACAGTTCACCAAAATTCCTCTACCCCTTAGCTAAGTTCTAGCCCAGCTTAGAGTCGACAACCTGATCACTTTTGAAACACCCAAAGAATACTACAAACCCAGATACTATAACCCCAGCTGAAATGTGATTATCATTTGGGGCAAGTGGTCATTCTACTGACTATTATTGGAGGCTTTAAACAAGATTCAAGACCTCATTGATGCTAAATTGGTCCAATTAGATTTCATCCAAACCCCAACCCCTAATGTCAACACCAATCCTCTCTCGAATCATGGGCCCAATCAACATGATTACGATCGAAGAACCCGAGCCTTTTATTGGAATGATCCAGTTCGATCCAAAGAGGTTAGTTATCCAATGTCAAGAAAGTAGAAAGAGGCCCTATATGAGATGAAATCAATGAGATATCAATCAATTCCATGCCCATTGCACCAAGTGACTATAAAGCCGCCCGTTCAACTATTAAGCTGTTGATCAAGTTCCCGGACCCATGGTCGAGAAACTTGGAAAAGCCCCAGGGCCTGAAAGAGAGAAGACATTGGCGGAGGAATTCTTCCCATAGAAAAGATAAGAAAAGGGAGGAGGAATCTGATGAGAAAACGGCCTTGACCAAGATCATGAAGATGAGTGATTATAAGATTACCAATCAACTTGCTAAGGTCCCCTCAAATATCCTTGATGGGTTTATTGATGACTTCTGAAAAACATTGGGAGGCCCTCTTTAAGATACTCTAACAGATCAAGGTTCTCGAAGGTGTTGCTACTGAAACGATGGAACATGTGGTGAATTCGGTATTTGCTTTGGACCAAATCTCTTTCTCACCTAATGAATTGGGAGTTGAAGGCACTCAACACACGAATCCCCTATTTATAATGGCTAAGTGAAATGGATTGATTGTAGCCCGAGTCCTCATCGACAATGGATCGTCTCTGAATGTTTGTCAATTGGCCACTTTGAACCTACTCGGTATCGATGCATCTAATCTCCGGTCCAGATCCAAATTGTTAGAGCTTTTGATGGATCTAAGAGAGGCATATCGGGAGAAATAGACTTGGAAATTACTATTGGGCCATAAGATTTTACTATCCTATTCTAAGTTCTAGACATACCGAGATCGTTCAATTTGTTACTTGGAAGGCCTTGGATCCACTCAGTTGGGGCAATACCATCTAGTCTGCATCAGATGGTCAAGCTTATAACAAATGGCCAAATCGTTACGGTACTAGGTGAACAAGATCATGCTATCTTCAAAGACACTGCTATACCCTATATTGGCGAAGAAAGATTCGAAAACTTTGGTTTACAATTTTTTAAAGAAGGCAATATGATTCAAGAAGAGGGACATTTAGGGACATTTGGACTGGTATGTCCCTACTTCGGTTGAGATACAAGAGATGAAAAGGAAAGTCTAGAAGAAGAGAGGAGATGGTATGATACCCTTATTGAATCTTCAGACATCAGAGTCACATTCCTACAACCGACTCATGTCTAGAAGCCAAACATTGCATCAGTTATGGAGCCTTCTTGCAGCTCCCATCTAGCTCAAGAGTTAAATAATTGGTTTATTATTCCCCTTAATAACTCTAGGGTTACCTTTGAGTAAGGGTTGAATTCATGAAGTTTTTTTTATGTTTCATTTCTTTTATTAGTTGCTTAAACAAAATGTACTCCATGAGTCATATTCATTAATAAAATTTCTTTGTTTCTTTTCTATATTATCTCTTTTGTCTATATCATCACTTTCTCTTTTCCCTCACATTTCTTCCTTTTTCTCTTTCTTTATCTTGTCTTTATTCAGATATGATGATAATGGTGAAAGTAAGGGATATCTTGTGCCGATAGATAACGAAAATACTAATATCACTTTCGGCCCTACTGGGTTAGTCGTCGAAAGTGATATTAGTGAGGACACTAGGATAGAGAAAAGTTGGCAAAAATATGAATAAGGTAGAATTGAGATCAGTAAACCTATAGAAGTAGTAAATGTCGGAATTGAAGATGACCCTAAAAGTTTGAAAATAGGCACCACCTTATCCATTATTGACTGATTACTTAGATGTGATTGGATGGTCCTACGAAGATATGCCTGGTTTATATACCTCTATAGTGGTTCTTAAATTACGGAATAAAGCAGATATCAAACTAAAGAAGCAAAAATTAAGGCGATTTAGACTAGATATCTTGCTTAAGATTAAAGAAGTGAAGAAATTATTAGAAGTTATTTTTATAGAGGTATCAAATTATCTTGAATGGGTGGCCAATGTGGTCCCAATACTTAAAAAGAATGGAAAGGTTAGAGTTTGTGTAGACTTTCGCGATCTAAACCAAGCCAACCCTAAAGATAATTTCCTCTTACCTCGCATAGATGTCTTGGTGGATAACACGACTGGAAACCATCTATTTCATGGATGGCTTTTCGGGATATGATCAGATTAAGATGGCAGAAGAGGATAAAACCAAGAAAACCTTTCTTACTACTTGGGGAACATTCTGCTACAAAGTCATACCTTTCGACTTTAAAAACGCTGGGGCAACATATCAAAGGGCAATGGTTACCTTGTTTCATGACATGATGCATCAAGAAGTCGAAGTATATGTGTATGATATGATTGCTAACTCTAAGGAAGATGAGGATCATGTGGAAGTATTAAGGAGATTATTTGATAGATTACGGAAGTTTCATCTTAAGTTAAATGCCGAGAAGTGTACGTATGGGGTGACCTTAGGGAAGTTGTTGGGATTCGATGTCAGTCAGCAAGGAATATAAGTTGATTCGGATAAGGTTAAAGCCATACTTGAATTGCTTCTTCCGAAGACGATCAAAGAAGTCAGGGGCATATTGGGATGCTTGAACTACATTGCTCGATTCATATCTCAATTAACCAACAAATGTCGCCCTCTATTTAAGTTGTTGAGGAAAAATGCAGCTATCCATTGGGATAAAGATTGTCAAGAAGCATTTGATGAGAATAAGCAATATTTGATGAATCCACCAGTGTTAGTAGTGCCAACACCTGGTCACTCTTTTCCTGTATTTGACGGTACTTCCTGAATCAATGGGAGGTATGCTTGGACAGAAAGATGAAGATGGGAAAGAACGGGCTATTTACTATTTGAGTAAGAAATTCGCTGAAGGTGAATAGAAGTATACTAAAGTGGAAAGAACTTGTTGTGCCGTGTTGTGGATCATGTACAGACTTAGACAATATACATTGTATTATTCTGTCGAGCTTTACACGAAACATGATCCTTTGAAGTATCTAGCTTAGAAACTGGGGCTGATTGGGAGAATTTCCAAGTGGTAGATGTTGTTATCAGAATTTGATATCACTTATGTGAATTAGAACTCAGTTAAAGGTTAAGCACTTGTAGATCAGCTAGCTAAAAACCCGGTTGAAGATAATATGATTGATGGAGAAGCTCAATTTCCGGATGGAAGCATATTGTTGGTAGATTTGGATAAAGAATCAGAACAGTCCACCCCTAAATGGAAGTTGTACTTTGATGGAGTAGCTAATGTATGTGGATGTGGAATTAGGGCAGTCTTAATATCACCAGATGGTAATCAATACCCCGCTTTAGCAAGATTGACGTTCCTTTATACTAATAATGTGGCAGGATACAAGGCTTGCATCATGGGTCTCAAGATGACACTTGACGTGGAGATAGATGATCTTGAAGTATATGGAGACTCCTCTCTCGTCATCTTTCAAACACGAGAAGAATACAAGACGAAGGATGTAAAATTGGTGCCTTATCACCAACATTTACTAGAATTGGCACAGAAATTCAAAGAAATATCATTTACTTATATGCCAAGAAACCAGAACCAGTTAGTAGATGCATTAGCCACATTAACATCTATGATTCAGATTAATGGAGTTGAGATCCAGCCTTTAAAGGTTCGCATTGAGAAGGAACCGACATTTTGCTTGAATATCGAGTAAGTCCAAAGAAAGATCCCTGGTATGCTAATATCAAAGAATTCCTCCAAGATGGCAAGTACCCTGAAAATGCCTCAACAAAGGAGCAAAGAACGCTAACATGCTTAGCAGCTCATTTCATGCTCAGTGGTAATACATTATATAAAAAATCATTTGATACTACTCTCTTGAGATGCGTAGATGAGGCAGAATCAAATATGTTGATGAAGGAAGTCCACGAAGGGATATGTGGACCTCACATGAATGGATACATGCTAGCCAAGAAGATTATGACGATGGGTTTTTTTGGATAACTATGGAATCAGATTGTATCAAACACGTGAGACATTGTTACTTGTGCCAGATATACTCCAATATGATAAATGCTCCTTCCAAAGAATTGCAGTCGCTATCTTCACCTTGGCCTTTCTCGATGTGCGGTATGGATATGATAGGGTCAATCTTGCCAAAAGCCTCAAATGGTCACCGATTCATACTAGTAGTGATCGACTACTTTACCAAGTGGGTTGAAGCATTCTCGTACGCTAATGTTACTAAAGGAGTCGTTGTTAAATTCATCAAGAGAGAAATCATAGCCAGATATGGAGTCCCCGATATGATCATTACGGACAACGGTACCAATTTAAACAACAAATTAATGTCTGAATTGTGCCAAAATTTTGGAATCAAACATCGG